>CANTUR010000322.1:0-305377 GCA_947683625.1 Mallotus nudiflorus
AGTGTTTTACGTAAAATTTTCCCGGGACTTTCATTTTCGGGGAAATTTCCACGTAACCAATGTATTATTAATTATTTTAAATGTATTTACGGGTTTGCATGAACTCATACATATTTTTAAATTATTAAATAAGCCTGTGTGTGTATATTTATTTAATTAGGGTTTATTATTACCCTAATATTTTATTATTTATTTATTATTATTTGATTATTTTATTTATTATTAAATTATTAAAATTTATTATTTTATTATTAATTATTTATTAATATTTAATTTAATTTAATTTATTTTATTTTTTTTTCTTTTCCTTTTTCTTTCTTTTTCTTTTTCTTTTTCTTTCCTTTTCTTTCTTTTTCTTTTTCTTCTTCTTCTTCTTCTTTCTCTCCCGCCTGACGCCGGCCACTTTTTCTCACCGCCGTTTCTCCCTCCTCCGGCCACCGTTTTCGACACCGCCGGTCCCTATCTTCTCCTTGAGCTCCGGTGAGTGTTATTCTAGCTTTGGTTTGAGCTAAAATGGTCTAGAATTGCTTAGGTTTTGATTTGAAAATTTCGGCCTCTTTGGGTTTTTGATTTTTTTGAGCTTCGATTTGGATGATTCATGGAAAATTCCTTCACAAATGTTGTTCCTGGTAGCTTAATCTTCATGTATGAATTTTTACAGAATTTTTGGAGGTTGTTTGGATTTTTGGGTATTTTTGAATATTTTAATATTATTTTCTAATTTTCGGAAATTAATTATTTAAATTATGAAATTGGAGTTTATGGTTGAATTAGGTGTTGAAATGAATTATAGGAATTTATTTGGAATTTTTATGAATTTCTAAGTATTTATTTTTAATTATTGAAGTTTATGTGATTTTGTAAAATTAAGTTAATTGTGTTTTAAATTGAATTTAATTGGTTAATTGAGTTTAATTATTAATATTATTGATAAATATGTTGAGAAAATTAATTTTGGATAAGTGTATGATTTTTGGTGAATTTTTGAAGTAATTTAAGTATATTTATATATATAGGGGTATTTTGGTAATTTTACCCTAAATTGTCTAAAAATGTAATTTAATTGGTTTTAATATTTATTTGAGGTATAAAAATGATTTCTACAAAATATTTGGTATTTTTAACTAATTAAAACTATTTTCCGGGAATTATTTTCAATTATATATATAATATACGGTTTTTCTAATAAAATGAGTTTTAATCGGTTTTTACAGTGTTTCAAGATTTATTATGTAATTTCTACGTATGAAATGTATTTTTTATGATTTAAGGATATTTTTGGTATATTTGAATATATATTCTGTGTTGACAACTGTAGTCTGGAGTCCGACCGAGGGGTTGTGATTGATTGTGGTGTTTATTTTTGAAGTGTATTTTCTTTGCAGGGTCGGCTCTACTCTTTTGAGTAGAGAGATGTCCGTTTTACAGGGGAGGTTCTGTCGGATTTTCGGTAGAATTCTCGTAAAACGTGATATCCAGTCGAACCCTAATTCTATTTCCGTATTTTAATACTCTAGATTGAATTCTAGATTTCTGTTAGGGTTATTCTGATGTCGGTTAATTATTTCTTGTTTAGTTGCGCCGAGACCGAGGGCTAGTGGACCAGGCCCGTCGGACCTGTCTCGTGGAGCGCATTAGGTGAGTTACTATATTATTTATATATGCTTAGGACGCATGATTTAGAAAATGCATGTTTTATTTTGACTGAATATGCATAAATAATGTGATTTATATTCAAGTATATTTTTGGTATATTTTTGGTATATAATAAATTATATACATGTTTTATTAATAAAATATATTTAAAATGTTTTTAAATATATTTTTAGTTTAATTCATGATTTGATTGGATTTATTTGACATATATATACTCAAAATATACCTGGTTTATGTTTGGTATATTTTCGGTATATATATGGTTTATATTGCTATTTCATTTATATCCATGCATCATTTATTTTTGTGAATGAATGTTTTATATTTAAGAATGAAGGATATCAATAGAACGTGCTACCTAGTGGGCAGCACTAGGACCGAGTACGTACCGGTACGCCTATAGTATTTAGGCTTTATTACTGACTATTTGTGGATATTGAATTGATTATAATTATTGATATGTGTGAGATGTGGTTTGGGTGTGATTGCTGGAGCTCGGTTGACCAAGTGTCTCGGGGCCAATCACACTGGCAGTCAGACTGCTGGAGCTCGGTTGACTTAGTGTCTCGGGGGCCAGTCTACTGTCCAAATGGATTAAGTGGATATATTTGGAATCAGTGAGCCTGTATGGCTAGAGTGTTGTTTAACACTATTTTCTGAGGTTGCGATATTCTAGGGTTCTATGTGATCCTTTATAAAAGTTGATTTTCAGACAAAATATATAAAATGATTTTTCTGCATCTGTATGAACTTGCCTGTATATATACATATTACTCATATACTGTTGACTGTATGCATTATCACTTAGAGTGTATGTATATATACTATAGTAATTCACTCAGTGAGGTCTGACTCCCCTCCGTTGACTATTTTTCAGGAGAGTCAACTTCCTCAGACCTCAGTAGCAGGTCGATACGCCGGATTTCTTCCGCCCCGGCTTCTTTATGTAAATTGTATACTTGAGTCTTATTTATTTTATCTAGACACTGCAGTAGTTGTGATTTTCAATAGTTGTGAATTAAAGTATGGGATTTTATGTACTTTATTTTAAAGAGATGTATTATAGTAAAACTGGATTTGTATAAAGATTATACATTTATGAGATTATATATGCGATGAGATGAGTTTTGAATTGAATCCAGTTGATATGGATGATATTGTAATATTTATGATTTTATTTATTTTCCCCGCTGCATATTATATTTTTATGGTTATTATTGCATATTTATTTTATTTTTAGGCTTGCTACGGGTTCCGGATTCGAAAGAATTCCCGTTCCATAGCGCCGGTCATGACTCCTGTTTTGGGTCGTGACAGTGTGCCTCCCGGGTTGCCACCGTCGTCCCCAGCTGTTCCCCGCCACCAGCAGCCTCCTTCCCCAGCGCCGGCAGCCTCTTTTCTTCTTTTCGCCGAAACTTCTTCGCCTCGTCGTCGACGATGAATCAGGCCACCATTTTCGACACCACCGGTCTCTTTCTTCTCCTTGATCACCGGTGAGTGTAATTCTAGCTTTGGTTTGAGCTTAAATGGTCCTGATTTACTTAGGTTTTGAATTTTTGAATTCGGCCATATTAGAGTTTTTGATTTTTTGAGATTCAAATTGATTGATTCATGAAAACTCCCTTCACAAATGTTGATCCTAGTAGATTAATATACATTTATGAATTTTTTTGGAATTTTTGGAGATTTTTTGGATTTTTGGGTATTTTTGAATATTTAATATTATTTTCTAATTTTTGGAAATTAATTATTTAAATTATGAAATTGTGTTTTATAGTTAAATTAGGTGTTGAAATGAATTATAGGAATTTATTTGGAATTTTTATGAATTTCTAAGTATTTATTTTGAATTATTGAAGTTGATGTAATTTTGGGAAATTAGGGTTAATTATGTTTTTAATTGAATTTAATTGGTTAATTGAGTTTAATTATTGATATTATTGATAAATATGTTGAGAAAATAAATTTTGGATAATTATACTATTTTTGGTGAATTTTTGAATGAATTTTAGTATATTTATATATATAGGGGTATTTTGGTAATTTTACACAAAATTGGCTAAAAATGTAATTTAATTGGTTTTAATAGTTATTTAAGATAAAAATGATTTCTACAAATTATTTAGTATTTTTAACTAATTAAAACTATTTTTCGTGAATTATTTTCAAATATATATATAATATACGGTTTTTCTAATAAAATGAGTTTTTATCGGTTTTTTACAGTGTTTTAAGGTTAATTACGTAATTTCTACTTATAAAATGTATTTCTATGTTATAAGGATATTTTTGGTGTTTCCTGAATTGTTTTGTGATTGTGGACCCCGATCGATAGATTGTAGTCTGGAGTCCGACCGAGGGGTTGTGGTTGAGTGTTGAGCTTGTTTTTCGAAGTGTGTTTCTTTGCAGGGTCGGCTCTACTCTTTGAGTAGAGAGATGTCCATTTTAGAGGGGAGGTTCTGCCGAATTTTGGTAGAATTCTCGTAAAACGTGATGTCCGGTCGAACCCTAATCTCAATTCTGTGTTTAATATTCTAGATCGAATTCTAGGATTTCTATTAGGGTTCTTCTATTGTCTATTATTTATTTTTTGTTTAGTTGTGCTGAGACCGAGGGCTAGTGGACTAGGCCCGTCGGATCCATCTCGTGGAGCGCACTAATTTGTGAGTTACTATTTTATATATATGTGCTTTAAGATGCATGATTTTAGAAATACATGTTTCATGTTGACTAAATATGCATAAATAACGTGATTTGTATTTAAGTATATTTTTGGTATATATTAAATTATATGCATGTTTTATAAATAAATTATATTTAAAATGTTTTTAAATATATTTCTAGCTTAATTTATAATTTGATTGGATTTAGTTGACGTATATATACTCGAAATATACCTGGTTTACTTTTGGTATATTCCCGGGTATATATATGGTTTATATTGTTATTTCATTTAAATTCATGCATCATTTATTTGTGAATGAATGTTTTATATTTATTAATGAAGGATATTGATAGAACGTGCTACCTAGTGGGCAGCACTAGGGACCGAGTACGTACCGGTACGCCTATAGTATTTAGGCTATATTACTAACCATTTGTGGATATTGATTGAATATGATTATTTGATATGTGAGATATGGTTTGGAGGTGTGATTGCTGGAGCTCGGTTGACCAAGTGTCTCGGGGCCAATCACACAGGCAGTCAGACTGCTGGAGCTCGGTTGACTTAGTGTCTCGGGGCCAGTCTACTGTCTAAATGGATTAAGTGGATATATTTGGATTAAGTGAGCCTGTATGGCTAGAGTGTTGTCTAACACTGTTTTCGGGATTACAATATTCTAGGGTTCTATGTGATCCTTCATAAACTGTGATTTTCAATACAAATATATAAAAATGATTTTTCTGCATCTGTGTGAATTTGCATGTATATATTTACATATTATATATATATACTGTTGATTGCATGCATTGTCATTTAGTATGCATGTATATATATTATAGTAATTCACTCAGTGAGGTCTGACTCCCCTCTGTTGACCATTTTTCAGGAGAGTCAACATCTTCAGACCTCATTAGCAGGCCTGTACGCCGGATTTCTTCCGCCCTGGCTTCTTTGTGTAAACTGCTTACTTGAGTCTTATTTTTATAATCTAGACACTGCAGTAGTTGTAAATTAATTATGAGATTTTATGTATTTTAATTATGCGAGATATTGTATTATTTGAACTGGATTTGTATTTAAAAGATTTATATATATGAGATGAGATTTAATTTAAATCCAGTTGATGAAAATAATATTGTGATATTATGATATTTATGATTTTTATTTCCTCTGCATTTGATATTGTTATTACTATTGCATGTTTTATTTTATTTTTAGGCTTGCTACGGGTTCCGGATTCGAAAGAATTCCTGTTCCCTAGCACCTGTCATGGCCCCTGTTTTGGGTCGTGAAAAAGTTGGTATCAGAGCGGAGTTCTGGTGTCAGGGCTTAGTTATGTGAGTTGTGGCCCTAGTTTTTAGAGTTGTGTTTTCTGTTGAACTACTGCAGTGAATTAGGTTCGAGTACGTCTTGATAAGTATTCCTTGCTTAGTTTTCTGTGTTATTCCTCCATTGTTTATTTTGTCTGAATCTTTTCGTTTGTCTTTCAGTATGAGGAGGCGGAGCGCGTGTCGCTCCACCGATCGTTGAGGCTGAGGATGATGAGTCCTTTCAGGATGAGGTTTTTACCTCCTGAGCAGCCAGTTAGACGTAGAGGTCGTGGCAGAGGTAGACCTCGAGGAGCGGCAGGTCGCTGTAGGTAGAGAGAGTTACAGGACGAGGAGCTTGTAGAGCCTGAGTTTGATGTTTCCTGTTCCTCCAGTTATTCAGCCTGTTCAGCCTGCCTATCAGCAGGGTTGTCTGACCCTGAGGCAGCTTTGTTCTATGCCCGAGTTGGCAGGTTTTTTTTTGATGGGACTTCCGATCCGTTAGATTTTTTGCATGCGATTGAGACTAGGACTCAGACTGCTCATACCGAGTACCAACAGATTATGATCGTTGAGTTGTCTGTCAAGGGACCAGCCTTAAGATTGGTTTATTCAGGTGATCCAACCTTATATGATGACGATGACATGGGCTCAGTTCCGGAGAGCGATTTATGAGGAGATTCTATCTAGAGCCTCTTCGTTTGAGCTATCGTCTTCGGTTTGACCAGTATTTCTCATGGAGATCGATCTGTAGAGGAGTACACCTGAGAGTTTCTTTGATTGAGTAGATATGCAGAGGATCTAATGCGAGACCAGTATTTCGCAGTCACTACTTACGTTATCGATTTGGGTTCAGTTTTTGCTGGTATGCCTACAGTAGGCCTTACTCTGGAGTCTGTGATTGAGTTGGCCAAGGAGATTGAGCTGAGACTAGTTAGGCAAGGAGCGATGCCTGATTATTACCATCTAGGAGTTCAGTCGAGTGGATTGCAGGCTACTCCATATTCTAATTTTCATATTGGTTCGAGTAGTCAGCAGCGAGGTCCGACTCAGCAGAGTCAGAGACAGCAGCAGTGAGTGCATCAGAGCAGTAGACATGGCTATGGAGGTCAGTGTAGATCATTCAGATTTGGGTCAGGTGCTTCGAGCAGCAGCAGTGGTCGCAGTTTTGGATTAGCGGCCAGCGTTTATCAGACTTGTGGTAGAGTTCGTCAGGGACCGTGTTATCTGACACCACTGACATGCTTCAGATGCGGGCAGACAGGATATTTTACCAGATCGTGTCCTTACTCTGGGTATCAGTAGCCATAGATTCCATGATTCCCACAGCAGTTGATTGCTAGTGCTGCACCCGTGCCATTTCAGTTACCACCAGCTCAGCATCAAAGTTCCACTCAGTTTGTTCCACAGCAGAGTCGTGGTAGAGGTACTAGAGGAGGTGCTAGAGGTGTTGGCCAGGCTTCTACCAGTCAGCAGGGAGGTCGAGGTCAGGCCAGAGTCTTTCATCTCACTCGGCAGGATGCTCAGGCATCTAATGCAGTCGTGGCAGGTATTGTTTCTATTTGTTACCTGGATGCATGGGTTTTGTTTGATCCGGGTGCCACACATTCGTTTGTTTCTCCTGTTTTTGCTTTCAAATCTTGTTGGCAAGCTTCGAGGATGGCTTTTCCTTTGTCTGTTGCCACTCCTCTGAGTGATTCCTTGGACACTGATATTGTTCTTTCTGGTTTTCCAGTTCTCGTGGGAGATAGAGAATTACCCGCTGATTTGATTTTGTTGGATGTGATGGAGTTTGATGTTATTTTGGGAATGGATTGGTTATCTCAGCACTATGCCGTGGTAGATTGCAGGAATAAAGAGGTGAATTTCAGAATTCCTGGTGAAGAAGATTTTAAGTTTGTGGGTGATAGGAGTTCAGCACCTCAGAATCTTATTTCTGTTATTACGGCTAGGAAGTTATTGAGGAAAGGTTGTCAGGGATATTTGGCATTGGTCAGGGATACATCAGTGGATAAGTTGTCACTCACAGATGTTCCTGTTGCTTATGAGTTTCCTGATGTTTTTCCTGAGGAGTTGCCAGGTTTACCACCTCATAGAGAGATTGAGTTCTGTATAAATGTGGTTCCAGGTACTACTCCTATATCTATGCCACCCTATCGTATGGCTCCTGCAGAGTTGAAAGAGTTGAAGGAGCAATTGCAAGAGTTATTGGATAAAGGTTTCATTAGACCTAGTGTTTCTCCTTGGGGTGCACCAGTCCTGTTTGTGAAGAAGAAGGATGGTACCCTGAGACTGTGCATTGACTACAGAGAGCTGAATAAGGTGACAGTGAAGAATAAGTATCTTCTCCCGAGGATAGAAGATTTGTTTGATCAGCTACAGGGTGCACAATTCTTTTCTAAGATTGACTTGAGGTCGGGTTATCATCAGTTACGGATTAGTGAAGCCGATATTCCTAAGACAGCGTTCCGCACTCGATATGGCCATTATGAGTTTCTGGTGATGTCTTTTGCTTTGACTAATGCACCAACAACTTTTATGGACCTGATGAACAGGGTATTCAGACCTTATGTGGATCAGTTTGTAGTAGTCTTCATTGATGATATACTAGTATATTCGAGGAGTATGGAGGAGCATGTATATCATTTGAGGATTATACTACAGACACTGAGAGATCATCAGCTTTATGCTAAATTCTTGAAGTGTGATTTCTGGATGGAGAGTGTTTCTTTTCTTAGACATGTGGTGTCTAAAGAAGGTATCTAAGTTGATCCACAGAAGATTGAGGCAGTGTCTGAATGGCCTAGATCGACTTCTGTTACAAAGATTCGAAGTTTTCTGGGTTTAGCCGGGTATTATAGGCGGTTTGTGCAGGATTTTTCCAGAATAGTAGCCCCTATGACTCGCTTGACTCAGAAGAATGTTAGATTCGAGTGGTCAGAAGCTTGTGAGAATAATTTCCAGTTGTTGAAGGAGAAGTTGACCACAGCGCCAGTATTAGCTTTGCCTAATAGTGTGGATAAGTTCACAGTTTACTGTGATGCCTCTAGAATTGGTCTTGGTTGTGTGTTGATGCAGAATGGAAGGGTGATAGCCTATGCTTCGAGGCAGTTGAAGAAGCATGAGCAGAACTATCCTACACATGATCTTGAAATGGCTGTAGTGATCTTTGCTTTGAAGATTTGGAGACATTATCTGTACGGGGTGACTTGTGAGATATTTACTGATCACAAGAGCCTTAAGTACATTTTTCAGCAGAGAGATTGAATCTGAGGCGGAGGAGATGGTTGGAACTGTTGAAAGACTATGATTGCGAGATCTTATATCATCCGGGTAAAGCTAATGTGGTAGCAGATGCCTTGAGTAGAAAGTCCTCAGGCAGTCTTGCTCACATCAGTGTTGAGAGGAGACCATTGATCCAGGAGTTGCATCTGTTGGTAGATCAAGGTCTGATGATGAAGATTAGTAGATCAAGTGGACTGCTAGCTCAGTTTAAAGTGTGATCTGTACTGAGGGATAGGATTAAAGCAGCTCAAAGCCGAGATCCTATTCTAGAAGAGCTTGCAGAGAATATCAGAGCAGGGAAGTTCACTGATTTCACACTCGATGATGATGGTGTGTTGTGGATCAGTGGTAGATTGTGTGTTCCTGATGTGGATGACTTGAGAGAGGAGATTTTGGAGGAAGCACACTTTACAGCTTACAGCGTTCATCCGGGTGTCACTAAGATGTACCACAGTATTAGAGATTTATACTGGTGGGACGGATTGAAAAAGGATGTCGTTGATTATGTTGCTAAGTGCTTGACGTGTCAACAAGTGAAAGCCGAACATCAGAAGCCTTCTGGGAAGCTTCAGCCTCTTCCTATTCCCGAGTGGAAGTGGGAAAGGATAACTATGGATTTTGTGGTCGGTTTACCTCGTTCGAAGGATGGATACGACTCCATCCGGGTGATTGTAGACAAATTGACGAAGTCTGCATATTTCTTGCCTGTAAAAGCCACCTATTCAGTTACCAGATTGGCGAAGTTGTACGTGAAGCATATTGTGTGCCTTCATGGAGTACCTATGTCCATTGTGTCAGACAGAGGTTCAGTTTTTACTTCTCGTTTTTGGCAGAAATTGCAAGAAGCGATGGGCACTAGGTTAGATTTCAGTACTGCTTTCCATCCTCAGACAGATGGTCAGTCTGAGAGGACGATCCAGACACTGGAAGATATGTTGAGGATGTGTGTCCTGGATTTGGGAGGTAGCTGGGATGATCATTTGTCACTCGTTGAGTTTGCTTATAATAACAGCTACCATAGCAGTATTGGTATGGCACCGTATGAGGTGTTATATGGAAGGAAGTGTAGATCCCCGTTGAGTTGGGATGAGATTGGTGAGAGAGCTTGACTGGACCTGAGATGGTTCAGGATGTTGCAGAGAAAGTCGCCATGATTAAGCGTAGATTAGAGACTGCAGTTAGCAGGCAGAAGAGTTATGCGGATCCTAGGCGCAGAGATATGGAGTTTCAGGTTGGAGATTTCATTTTTCTGAAGATATCTCCGATGAAGGGTGTGATGAGATTTGGTAGAAAGGGTAAGTTAGCACCGAGGTATATTGGACCGTTTGAGATTCTGGAGAGAATTGGCACTGTTGCATATCGGTTGGATTTGCCTCCGAGTATGTCGCAAGTGCATCCAGTATTTCATAACTCGATGTTGAGGAAGTATATCTCAGACCCTTCACACGTGTTGCAGCCCGACAGGGTAGAAGTGAGTGAAGATTTGACGTTTATGGAAGAACCTGTGGCGATCGTAGATTATCAAGTTCGACAGTTGCGTTCGAAGCAGATTTCGATGGTCAAGGTTCTGTGGTGTAGCAACAGAGTTGAGGAGCATATGTGGGAGACTGAAGCTGAGATGCGAGCTTCTTACCCGTATCTCTTTCCTTCCTGATTCTGTAATCTTTTCTTTTTGGAATTCGAGGATGAATTCTTGTAAGGGGGGAAGATTGTAATATCCCGTATTTTTTTAAAATATTTTTACACTGTACCGGGATATACAGTGTTAATAATTTTTGTATATATATTACGATATTTTTACGAGTTGATATTTATTTAAAACCTATTTTAATTATTGTGTATTATTTATAGTGCTTTATGTAAAATTTTCCCGGGACTTACATTTTCGGGGATATTTTCACGTAAATAATTTATTATTAATTATTTTAAATATATTTTCGGGCTTGCATGAACTCATACGTATTTTTAAATTACTAAACACCGTGTATGTGTGCAATATTTATTTAATTAGGGTTTAATATATGTTACCCTAATATTTTATTATTTGTTTATTAATTTATTGTTATTTAATTATTTTTATTTATTATTAAATTATTAAAATATTAAATATTAAATGTGTGGATGTGAAATTTTTTCAAATATTTTATTAAAATTATTTTTTTATTACTTTTCTTTTTCTTTTTCTTTTCTTTTTCTTCTTTTTCTTCCCGTGCGCGACCACCTTCCCCTCCTGCTGCAACTGCCGTTCCCCTACCGTCCGTGTGCCTCCCGGGTTGCCACCGTCGTCCCCAGCCGTTCCCCGCCGCCAGCAGCCTCCTTCCCCGGCACCGACAACCTCTTTTCTTCTTTTGGCCGAAACTTCTTCTCCTCGCCGTCGACGATGATTTCGGCCATCATTTTTGACACTGCCGGTCTCTTTCTTCTCCTTGAGAACCGGTGAGTGTGATTCTAGCTTTGGTTTGAGCTTAAATGGTCCTGATTTGCTTAGGTTTCGAATTTTCAAATTCGGCCATATTAGGGTTTTTGATTTTTTTGAGCTTCGAATTGATTGATTCATGAAAACTCCCTTAAAAAATATTGATCCTAGTAGCTTAATCTACATGTATTAATTTTTGTGGAATTTTTGGAGATTTTTTGGATTTTTGGGTATTTTTGAATATTTAATATTATTTTCTAATTTTCGGAAATTAATTATTTAAATTATGAAATTATGTTTTATAGTTAAATTAGGTGTTGAAATGAATTATAGGAATTTATTTGGAATTTTTATGAATTTCTAAGTATTTATTTTGAATTATTGAAGTTGATGTAATTTTGGGAAATTAGGGTTAATTATGTTTTTAATTGAATTTAATTGGTTAATTGAGTTTAATTATTGAAATTATTGATAAATATGTTGAGAAAATTAATTTTGGATAATTATACTATTTTTGGTGAATTTTTGAATGAATTTTAGTATATTTATATATATAGGGGTATTTTGGTAATTTTACACAAAATTTGCTAAAAATGTAATTTAATTGGTTTTAATAGTTATTTAAGATAAAAATGATTTCTACAAATTATTTAGTATTTTTAACTAATTAAAACTATTTTTCATGAATTATTTTCAAATATATATATAATATACGGTTTTTCTAATAAAATGAGTTTTTATCGGTTTTTACAGTGTTTTAAGGTTAATTACGTAATTTCTACGTATAAAATGTATTTCTATGTTATAAGTATATTTTTGGTGTTTCTTGAATTGTTCTGTGATTGTGGACCCCGGTCGGTAGATTGTAGTCTGGAGTCCGACCGAGGGGTTGTGGTTGAGTGTTGAGCTTGTTTTTGAAGTGTGTTTCTTTGCAGGGTCAACTCTACTCTTTGAGTAGAGAGATGTTTGTTTTACAGGGGAGGTTCTGTCGAATTTTTGATAGAATTCTCGTGAAACGTGATGTCCGGTCGAACCCTAATCTTAATTCTGTGTTTAATATTCTAGATCGAATTCTAGGATTTCTGTTAGGGTTCTTCTGATGTCTATTATTTATTGTTTTTTTAGTTGCGCCGAGACCGAGGGCTAGTGGACCAGGCCCGTCGGATCCATCTCGTGGAGCGCACTAATTTGTGAGTTACTATTTTGTATATATGTGCTTTAAGATGCATGATTTTAGAAATACATGTTTCATGTTGACTAAATATGCATAAATAACGTGATTTGTATTTAAGTATATTTTTGGTATATATTAAATTATATGCATGTTTTATAAATAAATTATATTTAAAATGTTTTTAAATATATTTCTAGCTTAATTTATAATTTGATTGGATTTATTTGACGTATATATACTCGAAATATACCTGGTTTACTTTTGGTATATTCCCGGTATATATATGGTTTATATTGTTATTTCATTTAAATTCATGCATCATTTATTTGTGAATGAATGTTTTATATTTATTAATGAAGGATATCGATAGAACGTGCTACCTAGTGGGCAGCACTAGGACCGAGTACGTACCGGTACGCCTATAGTATTTAGGCTATATTACTAACCATTTGTGGATATTGATTGAATATGATTATTTGATATGTGAGATATGGTTTGGAGGTGTGATTGCTGGAGCTCGGTTGACCAAGTGTCTCGGGGCCAATCACACAGGCAGTCAGACTGCTGGAGCTCGGTTGACTTAGTGTCTCGGGGCCAGTCTACTGTCTAAATGGATTAAGTGGATATATTTGGATTAAGTGAGCCTGTATGGCTAGAGTGTTGTCCAACATTGTTTTCGGGGTTGCGATATTCTAGGGTTCTATATGATCCTTCATAAACTGTGATTTTCAATACAAATATATAAAAATGATTTTTCTGCATCTGTGTGAATTTGCATGTATATATTTACATATTATATATATATACTGTTGATTGCATGCATTTTCATTTAGTATGCATGTATATATATTATAGTAATTCACTCAGTGAGGTATGACTCCCCTCTGTTGACCATTTTTCAGGAGAGTCAACATCTTCAGACCTCATTAGCAGGCCTGTACGCCGGATTTCTTCCGCCCCGACTTCTTTGTGTAAACTGCTTACTTGAGTCTTATTTTTATAATCTAGACACTGCAGTAGTTGTAAATTAATTATGAGATTTTATGTATTTTAATTATGCGAGATATTGTATTATTTGAACTGGATTTGTATTTAAAAGATTTATATATATGAGATGAGATTTAATTTAAATCCAGTTGATGAAAATAATATTGTGATATTATGATATTTATGATTTTTATTTCCTCTGCATTTGATATTGTTATTACTATTGCATGTTTTATTTTATTTTTAGGCTTGCTACGGGTTCTGGATTCGAAAGAATTCCCGTTCCCTAGCACCTGTGATGGCCCCTGTTTTGGGTCGTGACAGAACTGGAGCTGTGGTCAACTTCTCTTTCAGTAACTAAAAACTATTCTCACAAACATCTGACCATAAAAATTTCATATTCTTTTGAGTTAGGTGAGTTATAGGTGCTATAATTCTCAAAAAATTATGTATAAATCTCCTATAGTACCTAGCCAAACCTAAGAAACTTTGATTCTCAGTGACTGATGTCAGTCTGGGCCTTTCAGACACTACTTTAATCTTTTATGGATCAACCTGAATACCATCTTTAGACACCACGTGTCCAAGGAATGCAACACTCTCTATCCAAAAATCACACTTTGAGAATTTAGCATAAAGTTGATGTTCTCTCAGTGTCTGTAGTACTGTCCTTAAATGATATAAGTGCCCCTCTATACTCTTCGAATACACCAGTATATCATCAATAAAGACCACTATAAATTGATCCATAAACGGTTTGAACACCTTGTTCATCATATCCATAAAAGTGGCTGGTGCATTAGTTAACTTGAAGGACATCACCAAAACTCATAGTGATCATATCTAGTGTAAAATGCCATTTTAGGAACATCAACTTCTTTGATCCACAACTGATGATAGCCCAACCTCAAGTCAATCTTGAAAAAAAACTATGCACCCATACGTTAATCAAACAAATCATCTATCCTTGAAAGAGGATACTTTTTTTTCACTGTCACCTTGTTTAGCTCTTTGTAATCGATGCACAATCTCAGTGTACCATCATTCTTCTTCATAAATAGGACTGGTGCACCCTAAGGAGAAACACTAGGTCTTATGAAACCCTTGCCCAACAAATCTTGCAATTGCTCCTTTAACTCCTTCAACTTTGTAGGAGCCATTATATAGGGCGGCATCGAGATAGAGCTATGCCTGGGACCATATCTAAACATAATTTAATCTCTCTATAAGATGGTAAACCTGACAACTCATTAGGAAAGACATCAGGAAACTCACAGGCTATTGGAACATCTGAGATAGATGTCTTCTCCACTGAAGTATCCTTGACTAGTGCCAAGTATCCATGACAACCCTTCCTCAGCATCTTCCTAGCTATGATAGCGAAAATAAGATTTTGAGGTGCATAACTCTTGTCACCCATAAACCTAAACTCTTTATCATTTGGAATTCTAAAAATCACCTCTTTACTCCGATAATCAACTATAGCATAGCGCTGAGATAACCAATCCATACCAAGAATTATATCAAACTCCATTACATCCAATAACACCAATTCCACTAACAATTCTCTACCTCCCACTAACATTGAACATCTAGATAGAACTATATCGATGTCCAATGAATCACTTAAAGGAGTGGCAATAAAGGAAATGCCATCCTTAAAGCTTGCTAACATAACTTCAAAGCAAAAACAGGGGACATGAAAGAATATATGGCACACGGATCAATCAAGACTCTAGCATCCAAATAACAAACTAAAAGTATACCTGCAATAATGGCATTAGATGCCTGTGCATCCTGTTGGGTGAGGGTGAAGAATCTGGCCTATCCTTAGCCTGCTAGCTAGTGGAAGCTTGACCAAAGCCTCTCGCACTACCTCTGCCACCTCACCATTCCCCTGCTAGGCTACAAACTGTGATGCATTTGGATACTAAGTTGGAGGTAACTAATAAGGAGCTGGAGCTGCAATGGCAATAGATTAGTGTGGAAACTGCTGTTGATAGCCAGAATAGGGACATGCTCTGTCAATGTGTCCCGTTTGTCAGCATCTAAAATATGTTAATAGAGCCATATAACAGGGTCCCTGATGGACTCTCTCACATATCTGGTAACCATTGACTGTAGATCCTATGCTACCATATCGAGAACTCTATCCACTGCTGCTACTGGTAGCACTAGAACTCAATCTAATAGGCCTACGAACTCCACCATGGCCATGTCTCTTACCCTGGTGATATCTGTGCTGCTGTCTCTGATCCTGCTAAACAGAGCCTCTCTGTTGACTATTGAAGCCTATATGAAATGTCTAGAATGGTGTGCTCTGAGATCCTATAGTCTGAACACCTCCCAAATGATAATAGTCAGACATGAATCCTTGCTTGATTATTCTGAGAGCTATCTCCTTGGCCAACTCTATCACAAACTCAATAGTAAGGCCTACAGTAGGTGTAAGCACCCAATTTCGGGATGCCATTATGCACGCGTGAGACAAAAGCCCCTATGATGAATATCTGATCAAGAATTGACCTTCAGTGTCAAGTTTTACGATTCAAAGGACTAAATTATTATGTTTCAAGGTTTTTTATTTGCAAAATTAATTTTTCAGGGTTTTGATTGAAAAAATTAGAAACTTTTGAGGGCATTTTTGTGATTTTATTTGTTAATTAAAAAAAATTTGAATCGAATCGATTGGCTAGGTTTTGAACCGAACTGATCGGCTCATCCTTAGACTGGACCAACCAGCAAAGTGGAATGTCGGTTGGCATTACAGGCTCGGTTGATCGGCATTGTGCAGGCTTGGTCAGCATTACATGGGCTCCGTTGGCATTTTAGAATATCGATTTTTGCAAAAAAAATTTTTTACACCTTTTCCGTGTCACGCCTTGGAAGAATTTTTCAAAAATAAATATCTCACATGCTCTCTTTGAGATTTCAAAATTAAAAAGAAAATCTATAGAGAGCCTCCTGCTCTCATCCCTAATATTGCGTAACTCCCCTGTGATCATGCAGGGGAAGTTAACTTCGGGCGGCTTTAAAAGCTAAGAGAGAAGTCTGTAAAGGGGACCTTTTTTTTGGAGGAGGGAGAGGAGCTGCGTAAAAAATTAAGAGAAAAAACATTTTGGGTCTATGGGAGAAAATAAAAAATCTGAATTTTACTGCATAGAAGGCCATAGCTATTTTTTTTATCCTGAGGAAACCTACAAAAAAAAAACCACATCCTTTTCATTCTTAAAGTCCAGAGAATCAAGAAATCAACACTGTTAACTCCAAAAAATGGTGAAAATCACTCTGAGGGGCCATTAAATTGCACTACACAACATTCTCTCTTTCTCTCTATCTTTTTATTTATTTTTAATTATTGATTGAGTATTTATTGATTAAATTTTTTAGTTTCTTTCTATTTTTTTTAATTCTTGCACTATGATGCTTTGGGAATGAGGTTGGATATATGTGATTTTGGGCAATAGCCATTTGAAGAATCCATGGAATGCCATGGATTAAGATATGTAAAACCCTCGTAGGATTTAGGATTTATGATTTCTGCATTTTTTAATTTGCTTTTGTTTTGGGTTGTAATTAATTTGATTTTAATCTCTGCACAGTAGTTTGTAATAGCCCCAATAGTGGGAAATAGTAAACTTTTATATTCTTTGCACTAAAATAGATTAGTAATTTAGGTTCAATTGGGTAAAAATTAATTAAAATCAATGATAGGTGTAGATTAATTTAAGGTTACATGTAAATTGATTTAGGGTTTTTTTTTAGAAAATCACATAAATCCTATGTTTGATCCAATTTGTTATAATTTTTTTGTTTGGGTTTTGTTTTTGGATCTTTTAGTTCTTTAGGCTCCAAGCCCACAATAGGTCCAAACCCACTAAATAAAAAATATGCTTAAAAATGGTTTAGGTTAATTAATTAAAACTAATATAGGTCCATTAGGTTAATTAGACTTAAGTCTATTTTAATTAAAATTCAGATTTGAACCCAGCCCAATAAAGCATTTTATTTTTCTTTTAAAAACAATTTAGACTTTAGGCCCATTTATAGTTAATTAAAATTTATTTAGATGTGGCTCAATCCATTTAATTTATTTCTTTTAAAATAAATAGAATTAAACCCACATTTCACTCAAATAAAATTAAGTTAGATTTAGGCCCACTTATTAATTTAATTTCTTCTTTAAAATTTGGTAGACTTAAGACTATTCCCTTAGTTAAATTAAAATAAATAGACTTAAGCTTACTAAAATTAATTAAAAATGTAGGTCTTTTTCTAGCCCATTTCACTTATAAATAAAAATATGCAGAATTAGCTAACTTTTAAAAATTAACCTTGTTTAGACTTAGGGACGCTGCCTTTTGTATGCATTTTTTGCATGTAATTTTTTGACCTGTTGCCTTTTTGGGTTAGATGGATGTTTAATTTGGGTTTAAATAAAATTGTATTTAATTAGAGAATAAGATATTAATTCATAAATTAATTCTAAATGAACACGAGACTAAGAGAAGTTAGCATTCCATTCCCAAAATCTCCTAGTTGTGGTGCTAGCTTTCTTTTAAAGAATTGAGTACCACCTTTCGATTTGTCCCAGTTATTACCCTGGGTGGCGATTCCTCATCTCCATGCTATGTCTTTGTGATATAGTAGTGTGTTCCCTAGGGCATTGAGCCCAAATAGTGTCGTGGTTGCTAAAATCTTGGGCATGCGCTAAACTCCATCGTCTATAATGGCGACTTTACTAGGGATAAGAGATATTGATTCTACTTGTGTTCTTTTGAATTATTTTATCAATTATTATTTTATTCTTGCATTCATTCTACATGTCCCTATTAATCGATGGTATTGGTTTATGATTCCATGATTCCACTAGCTTCATGGAGTTATAAATTGGCTAACCATCACTCTTACCCTTAACTCGATTCAAGAGAGATTACTAGTCTCATCTGACCAGAGTCTGTAACCTAAGTCCTAAAGGGGGGGTAGTCTTCTCTCGAGTTTACAAAGGATGCTAGGGCCCTCTAACCTTAGCCTATAACTCAAGTCCTAAAAGAGGGCATCTTGCTAAAGAACCTTGACTTTTTACCAGACCCTAACCACATATAATGGCTTAGTTTCTTCCCCTAGGATCTACCAAAAATTGTTTGTATGATTTTTTTCCATGAGGTATTTCTATTTATAAAAGCCCAGGCCCATACTTTTGAAGCCCACTTGGGCCATTAAAGATTGGGCTAGACATTTATACTTAGAAATTTTATTTCTATGCTTATTACCATGAGGCATTTCTATCTATAAAAGCCCAGGCCTATACTTTTAAAGCCCCTTAGGGTAATGAAGATTAGGCTAGACCTTTATACCACTTTAAGAGAGATTTGGCATGCACGTTGATCCCTGATATCCCCTGTTAATATTAAGACTAAGACCAAAAATCCTAGGACAAGAGACTTGCCATTGAACATGTGTGTAGGAGGAATAAGGTTGGAAGGATGCATGTTGTACACTTGATTGATACTTGCTACTTATTGCATAACACATACATCATGCATACATGCATCTCATTCATTATACTAACACCTTATTTTATGGCCATCATAGATACATCGAGGTCTTCTCGTATTTGGGGATGACAAGGTGGCAGACTAAGAAGAACGAGTCAGAGTCCTAAAGCCTTAGCAAAGGAAATCCTAAACAGACTGGATAGACTGGAAAGAAGCTCTATTAACCCACTTTACTTAGAAGCTAAACCAACTTCACATGAATATAAATAAATGGAACAACAAGGAGGGAATTGGACCTTATAAGACATCAAGGGAGCTTTGATGGATGACATAAGGGCTATGATGCAAGATGAATTGAGACAGGCTTTATCTAGATCGATGCAACCTGCTAATGCTATCATACCACCACCTACAATTGAGCAACCACTTGCTGATGCAGCTATCCCACTTACTGTAGATGCTCTACCTACTACCAATAATACTAGAGGGTAACCTATTGCTAGAAACCTACCTGCTGTTAATATGAAGCATGAGGATGTTGAGAACTACATGATAGAAAAGGTAAAGAGAGAATCACTTAAATTGGTACAAGACTATGAGTCCAAGCAGATGCGAGCACTGACCTAGAAGATGTCCAAGATGGAAGGGTTAATCAGGGGACAAGGCATGGGGTATTCATTTGACTTTGATGACATGCTGCAAATGGAAGATGATAAGCTGCATGACAAGTTCAAAATGCCATAGCTATAAAAATTTGATAGGAGAAGAGATCCGAGGATTCATCTCAACCAGAACATGACAACTTTGAGCACTACTAAAGCACTATTAACAGTGACTGCTAAGTTATTTGTGTTATCCTTAGAGGGAATGGCTGTAAACTGGTATCATGGACTGAAAAAATTCATGAAAGTTGACTGGAAAGAACTATATACTACCTTTTTAACACAATATGATTATAACACCCAGTTGGAAGTGTCCATCAAAGATTTAGAATTGACAAAGTAGAAACCTAGTGAATCTTTCTCTGATTTTCTTACTAGATTCATGAATATAGCAGGGCTGATGAAGAATAAGTTGGCCAAGAAGGATTAGGTTAGGATGATAGTTCAGACTGTGTCACCTAATCTGGTTAAGAGGTTACCGATGATAAACCCCAAAACTTTCATAGACTTGTATGATGATGGTTTGTAAGTAAAAGAGATTGAGAATGATAAGTAAAGAAGCTCTAAAGGCACTGGAACATGAAACTACCAAACCAAGGCACACAATAGGGAAGTACTGGCCAAGTTGTGGAGGTATGTGCAGTTCCGCAGCCCTAGAGATTCTCCAACTTCAACCAACCACTCTCCAAAGTCCTAGAACGATTGATTTAAAAAGGCTTACTTTGACCCTTAACCTTCTCCAAACCACCTAATCTGAATTCCCAGGCTACAACCCTAATAGCTACTGCAAGTTTCACCAAGTAGATGGCCACTCCATAGACACTTGTATTCACCTCAAACATGAGATCCAAAACCTAATAGACTTCAAAAAAATCACAAACCTCAAAAAATCCAACTCTAACCTAAACACTAAAAATAATCCTTTCCCTGACTACTAAAATGTCCCACCACCGGCTACCATGATGATTAACTCAGGAGTGAGCGAAGAAAAAGTGTTAAACTCCTTTGAAAACCTAAACCATACAGCTAATGGAGAATCTCCTAATGCCTCTAGAGGAGTTGAGGATTTGTTAGGGCAGCCCTTAGGGAAATTTGACTTAAGGTGTTTTATTCCAAACCTCCTTCTGTAGATATTCCAGGTGAATCAATTATACCCTTAGGATGGGGTGATGAGTTTAATGACGAGAAAGAATCCAAAACCCTAGAACAACCAGGAGTTAAGGATTTATTAGGGCAGCCCTCAGGCAAATTTGATTATAGGGTATTTTATTCAAAGCTTGCTTCTAGTGATATACCTCTTGAGGGGATTATACCCTTAGGATGGGGTGATGAATTTGGTGATAGGCCAGCGAAAGAAGAGAATAAGGAGTCTCTAACTCTTGAACAGGGGATTAAGGAATTAATAAGAGCACATATAGGAAAGCTTGCATGGAGGGAAAGGAAACATGCACAGTAGAAGTATGGAAGGATGAAAAAAGGAACAGAATTATCAGAGTTGTAGGCATATGGTATGACTCTGATGAAAAAAGTCCCACTGGTCTGGATGTGTGGAGCAATGATTCCAAAGTGAATCATATCACTAGAAGCGGGAGGAATTACGAGGCAGCAGAAAAAAAGATTAAAAGAGTTGCAAAAAGAGAAGAGATAGATGATGTAAAAACAGAAGAAGGGGAAAAGGAAGACATGATTCTGGAACAACTAAAGAAGGCTAAGGAAAATATAAGTATCTGGGAACTATTGATGCACTTAGGTAGCCATAGAAGAGCTCTGTCTAACATAAACATTGAAATAGTAGCCACACCTGAGGCTATGGTAGCAAAGGTTACATAAAGAAACATGGGCTGATAACCTTCTCAAATGATAACCTACCTTTGGAAGGAAGAAATCATAACAAGGCACTATTTATCCAAGCTGAAGTAAAAGGGAAAAGAACCAACTTTGCAATGGTTGATAATGGTTCTGCCATTAATGTATGCCCATTGAAGATCTTGCTTAACTTAGGTTTGAAAGCTAAAGACTTGATAGATTCAAACCTCATAATCAAAGCCTATAATGATAGCACTAGGAATGTGGAGGAGACATTCCAAGCTCTAGTTAAAATAGGACATGTGGAATCAACCATTAAGTTCACCATGCTAGATACTTATGCCTTATTATTGGGAAGGCTATGGTTCCATGCTCTGGGAGGGGTACCCTTGACTATGCACCAAAAGATAAAATTCTCTCATGAAGGAGATGTAGTGATAATCAAAGCAGGAACCAATGCAGCTATGGCTGCCATACTGGAAAAATAGAAACAAGTGTGTGTTCCTCCCAGTTTTCAAATTTCTAAGATATTTGATAGGACTAAAATGGACCCAAGGGTTGCAAAAATGATGGAGAGCATGAATTACTATCTTGGATGGGGGCTAGGCAAGAATAAGCAAGGAAGTCCTAAGCTAACAGAATTCAAGAGTCAAAATGACACTAAAGGATTAGGGTGTGCTAAGATAGGATCTACCAGCAGAAGGGCAAGAAAGAAGAAGAAGACTAAGAGAAATAAGCCCTGGGGAGAGTTGGGTTGTTAAGTGAGAATTTCATCAAGCCAGGAGAGGGCAAGTACTATCTGGGTGCTAAGGAGTCTATTAATATTGCTGGCAAAAATGTTCCTGGGTTCGAGATTTTTAAGGACCAAATTATAGAAAACTTAGTTGAGAGCAATAAAGAAGAAATGATAAAGTAAGTAATTGGAAGAATGGGGGATGCTGCTGTCGAAGAGCTGTTGTGTTTGCCACCTGAAGAGAAGCCACCCTAGAATTTAGCTACTCTTATTAGTGATAGCTTTACTAATGTTTTTTATGAAGAAAATGATATAGTAATGTCCAATCTCTATGAGGACAAAAATTGTGTTTTTCCTTTGGTTAATGATATGAATGCTGGTTTTTCTTACTTGTGTGATGTGCATCCTGACAGTTCTATGCATTATAATTTTGAACGTTCATGCATGTTTGACATTAATTCAATTCAATTGATTCATTTTACATGGGCATGAATGATAATTCAAAGAACATTTCTAAATCATATAAAGTAACTCCTGAAGAAAGGGAAAATTTTGAGAAAATACTAACAAAAAGAAAGGTAGTATTTGCTTGGACCTATGAAGACATGCTAGGTTTAAATAGTGACATTGTAGAGCATCACATTCCATCTCATCCGAAAATAAAACTAGTTAAATAGAAATTGCTGTAATAACCCGATGTTTTAAATGTTTTTATACTGTATCGGGATATGCAGTATTAATAATTTTAATATATATATTTGACTATCTAATTATTTTGTTAATAATTAAAGTTAATTTTTAATTATTTTAAGTTTTTACGTAAAATTTTCCCGAAACCTATATTTTTTGGAAGATAATACCTAAATAATAATTTATTTATTTACGTTAGTTCATTTTATTAAATTGCATGGTTTCATGCATGATTATATTTTGCATATTAATATACATACATACATACATATACATACATACATACATACATACATACATACATACATACATATATATATATATTATAATTATTTAGGGTTTAATGTTTAAATTATGTATATATTATACTTTTTATTATTATTATATGTGTTATATATGTATATGTATATATATTTATTTGTGGTGTGTATTTATTTTGAATATTATATAGTTATTGTATTTAATATAAAGATATATTAATGTGTGTGTATATATATATATATATATAAACTTATACAAAAATTACGTTAACTGCCATTGTCTTCAACCTCATGACCCCGACGTCCTCACCCCCTCTCCTCACTGGTCAACGTCATTCCCCTCTGTTCAGTGTGCCTCCCGGAGTGCCACCGCCTTCCCCAGCTGCTCCGCCACCTTCTTCCGCCCATTTCCGGCGCTGTTTGGTCGTGCTTTTGCCGGAAACCCGAAACCTATCTTCAACTTCGTTTAACCACTTTTTGGCCACCGTTTTTTATGATTATAGTGTTGTTTTGCTTCTAGAACTCCATAGAAGCCAATTCCAAGCTTCTTTTAGCTTGAAAACTCAATTTGGTAAGGATTTGAGATTGATTTCATTTTCAGCCATTTGAGTTTCTTAATTTTTTTGAACTTCAATCTTAATGATTCAAGCCTAATTCTTTCACAAAAGTTTCTTCTCTTAGCTTAATCTTCATCCTGGAATTTTTGTGGAATTTTTGGAATTTATTTTTATTTTTGTGAATTTTTTATTATTTTATTAATATTTTCTAATTTTTGTAAATTAATTAAATAAATTGTAAAAATGTGATTTTTGGTGTTTATAGAGGTTGAAATTAATTTTAGAATTTAATTTATAATTTTTGTGATTTTTTTGTAATTAATATAATTTTATTTAGTTTAGGTGAATTTTGGAAATATAGGTTAAATGTGTATTTTGTTAAAATTAATTGGTTAATTGAGTATAATTATTGATTTTATTGAATTATATGTTGAGAAAATAATTTTTGAGTAATTATATAATTTTTAGTGAATTTTTGAATAATTATAGTATATTATGTGAATTATTATATATTAGGGGTATTTTGGTAATTTGGTAGTGATATTAGTTGAATATTAAGTTTAATTGGTTTTAATAATTATTTGAGGTATAAAAATGATTTTTACAAATTATTTATTATTTTTAACTAATTAAAACTATTTTTTGAAATTATTTTCAAATTATATATAATATATTATTTTTGTAAATAAATGGGTTTTTAGTAACTTTTAGTAAGTTTATGGATTACTTAAGTAATTTGGATTTATAAAATGATTTTTTATTAATATTGGTGTATTTTTTGAGAAATATCAATTTTTATTAATATTATATTATTATTAGGTTTTTAAGTAATTATGGGTAAAATAATTATTTTTGATGTTTTAATGTTTAAATTACCGTATTTTGATACTTAATGGGCATTTTCGGTATTTATTGAATTTTTGTATATTTCATTGTATCTTGTGGTGAATTGTGGACCTCGGTCGGGGGAAATTGTAGTTTGGGATCCCGACCGAGGAATTGAGAGAATTTTGTATTCGAAGTGTGTTTTTTTGTGTAGGATCGACCCTGCTTTTGTAAGGAGATGTCCGTTTTATAAAGGAGACTCTGTCGAAATTTTGGTAGATTTCTCGTAAAATGTGACAATCAGTCCGAGTTTAATTTTGAATTCTTGATTGAATCTGTCTATAGTAATCCTAGAAGTATAGAGTTAGAAGTTTATTCTAACAGTTATTATTATTTTATTTTTTTAGCTGCGCTGAGACCGAGGCCTAACGGATCAGGCTCACTAAGTTTGTCTCGTGGAGCGCTAATATGTGAGTTATTATCCTATATATATATGCATTGCATATATGATGCATGACTTAGGATTTTTCATTTTCATTATGTGTTTTTAAAAGTAATTTAAATTATAATATGATTTAGTATATTTAGGGTTTATTTTTGATATATTCATGTTAGATATTTAGATTTATTTTTAGTATATATTTTTTGATATATGTCAAACTAAACGCATATTTTAGTGCATACACATGTTTAAAAGGTATATTTATTCATAATTGTTCTATTAAATGACTTGTGTACTTAGGGTATATTTTTAGTATATTTTAGGTATATTTCTAAGTAAATGCATGTTAAATTATTGATTTATACTTAAATTGTTTTTAAGTATATTTATGGTTTATCTTTGGTATATTTTATGATTGACTTGGATTTATTTGACATATATATACACTCGAAATATACTTAGTTTATTTTAGGTATATTTCTAGTATATATATAGTTTATTTTATCATTATGATTATTATTCTGCATTATTTATTTATCCATAAGAATGATTTATTTTAAATGAAGGATATCATAGAACGTGCTACTTAATGGGCAGCACTAAGACCGTGTACGTACCGGTGCGATAGATCAGGGTTGAGTGAGAATTAATTATGGTGATTATAATTGATTGATATTGATTTGGTTGATTTGATTAAGATTGATGGTATGATTGATAGTGTGATTGCGGGAGCTCGGTTGACTTAGTGTCTCGGGGCCAATCACACTAATAGTCAGACTGCTGGAGCTCAGTTGACTTAATGTCTCGAGGTCAGTGTACTGTCCATAATGGAATAAATGATCTATTGATTTGATTAAGATGTGAGGTGATAGATAGTGTGATTACTGGAGCTTGGTTGACCAAGTGTCTCGGGGATAATCACACTGACAGTCAGACTGCGGGAGCTCAATTGACTTAGTGTCTCGGGGCCAGTCTACTGTCCCAATTGGAATAAGTGATCTATTTGGATTTAAATGAGCCTACATGGCTTGAGTGATGATATGGTTGATTGAGGTTACGATTAATAGGGTTCTATTCGATCCTTCATGTATTAAAATAAATGTTTTCTGTATCTATTATATTTATAAAAGCAGAGTTTGGCATTTGTGTGAAATGTGTGTATATACATACATATATAAGAATGCCTAATTGTTATGGTTTAGATTGCATGTGTATATAGTATAATAATTCACTCAGTGAGGTCTGACCCTCTCAATTTTTTTTCAGGAGATCCTATATCGTCAGACCTTAGTAATAGAGTTTCTTGCTGGTGTCCTTTCATCCCGGCTATTTTATGTAAATGTATAATTTGAACTCTAAATTGTACTATAGAAACTGCAGTAGTAGTGTTATTGTATCATAAGAGTATTATTTTATTTTGATATTTAATACTCGGAGAGTTATATCTGAACATTGTATGAATATATTTATTTATGAAAAGGTTCGAAGTATTTATTTTATATATTGATTTGAAAATTTTTAATTCAGTCACACTTTATATTTATTTATTGCGTGATTTTATTTTCTAAGGCTTGCTACAGGTTCCAGATTCGAAAGAATTCCCGTTCCCTAGCACTGGTCATGACTCCTAGTTTGGGTCGTGACAATTGCGCAGGCTGAGACCAGAATGGACTGAAAAGATAAAAGAAGAAATTGCTAAACAAATTCAGACCAACTTTTTAGAGGTAGTAGATTATCCCTAATGGCTAGCAAACATAGTCTTTGTACCCAAGAAAGATGGTATGGTGCGAATGTGTGTTGATTTCAGGGATTTAAATAAAGCATGTCCGAAGGATGACTTCCTTTTACCTCATATCGATGTGATAATGGATAGTGCGGCATTAAGTGCAATGTAATCCTTCATGGATGGGTTCTCTAGGTATAATCAGATAATGATGGCAGTTATGAATAAGATCAAGCAGCTTTCATTATAAAATGGGAGACGTATTGCTATAAGGTTATGCCTTTCAGGTTAAAGAATGCAGGTGCAACATATCAAAGGGAAACTACCACTCTTTTCCATGACATGATGCATAAGGAAGTGGAGGTATATGTAGATGATATGATGGTCAAGTCATAAATAATAGAGGGGCATTTTGAAGCACTGGACAAATTCTTGGCATGCATTAAGAGGTATAATTTAAGACTTAACCTGAAGAAATGCATTTTTGGAGTTACTTCAGGGATGTTGCTAGGGCATATATTTAGTAGTAGAGGAATCGAAGTGGATCTAGATAAAGTGAAAGCCATTCAGGAAATGCCAGCACCATGGACAGAGAAAGATGTAAGAGGGTTCATAGGCAGTTTATAATATATTAGTAGGTTCATTGCAAGCTTACTAATATTTGTGACCTAATCTTTAAGCTTCTGAGAAAATATCAACCTACAGAGTGGAATGATGACTATCAAAGGGCTTTTAATAAGATAAAGGAGTATCTCACTAATCCACCTGTACTTAAACAACTGAAGTAAGGTAAACCCTTGATCCTATATTTAGCTCTAGAAGAAAAGGCAATGAGGATAATGTTAGCATAAGAAGGGCTGGATGGGATAGAGCACATAGTGTATTATCTCAGTAAGAAGTTCCTGCCATATGAAGAAAAGTATGATTTGGTGGAGAAGACATGTTTGATAATGATCTGGGTAACAAGGAAATTGAGACGTTACTTTCAATTTTATAGGGTTCAAGCCATTTCAAAAATAGACCCCTTACGATACTTACTACAGTCACCTACTCTAACCAGAAGGATGTCTCGATGGCTCGTTCTCCTGACTGAATTTGATATAGAGTACATTACCATGAAGGTTATTAAGTGAAGGGCAGTAGTAGAATTCCTATCTCAAAATGCAGTAGAGGGCGATGAACAGTGGAGCCTAAAATTCTCAAATGAGAATCTAGCAGTTGTAGAGCATTGAGAATCGAAGCTTTATTTTGATGGTGTAGTAAATAACAAAGAAGCCGGGTTAGGAGCGATCCTCGTCACGCTAGAAGGAGAAACCATACCAATGGCTAAGAAGCTAAATTTCAAAGTATCCAATAATATGGCTGAGTATGCAGCATGTATTCATAGAGTAGAAGCAGTGATAACAACTGGGGTAAAGGAGTTGTTAGTATACGGGGATTCTATGTTGGTTATCAACCAGGCTAATGAGGAATGGGAAGTGATAGAGGAAAAGCTGAAACCCTACATTTACTATTTGAAAGCTTTAATAATGAATTTCACTAAGTGTCTCTTTATCCATCTATCAAGAGATGACAATCAGATGGCAAATGCATTGGTAACACTCTCTTCAATATGGGATAGTATGACTGGGTTGACTATGAGGCCATTAGTGATCATGAAATCAAAGGCTCCGTGTTATGGGGGTGAGCAGATGATAGGAATTCAGATAGGGCCTCAAGAGAAGCCATGGTCTTATGATGTTCAGAGGTTCATTGAGGAAGGAAAATATCTAAATGAGGCCACTTCAAAAGAAAAATATGCCCTACATGTTCTTGCACGTAATTTTGCAAGTCATGATGGGGTGTTGTATAAGAGAATGCCAAATGGAATGTAGCTCAGATGTCTCAAGAAAGATGAAGCAGAAGAGGTGATGAAAGAGGTTCATGTAGGAGCTTGCTATTCTCATATGAATGGGATAATCCTAAAAAAGAAGATAATCAAACATGGGTACTACTGGATGAGCATGGAAAAGGATTGTAAATAGAACCGTAAGACAATACCATCAGTGTCATATCTATGGGAATCTCAACCACCTTCTTCCAATGGTGCTTAATAGTTTATCATCTCCTTGGCCTTTTATGGTGTGAGGGATTGATATTATAGGAGAAATAAGGCTAACAGCATCGAATGGGCATAAGTACTTAGTTATGGTAATTGATTACTTCTCTATATGGGTAGAGGTTGAGTCTCTTAATGCATTAAAGGCAAAACATATAGCCTAATTTATTAAGAAGAATCTCATTTGTAGATATGGGGTTCCACATCATGTAGTAATAGACAATAGGGTTCAGTTTCAAGCATAAATGATAGAGTTATTATAGAAGTATGGGTTCAAGCATCATAAGTCTTCACCATATCAACCTTAGGCTAATGGAGTAATAGAAGTAGCAAATAAAAATATCAAGAAAATCCTCTTTACAAGAATTGGTATGAGTTTCTTCCCTTTGCCTTGTAGGGATACAGAACTACAGCCAGAACTGCCACAGGCCAAACTCTATTCTCCCTAGTGTATGGTTATGAAGCGGTTTCGTCAATAGAAACTGAGATCAAGTCTCTAAAAGTAGTTATGAAGGCCAAAACGCCCGAGAGTGAATGGGCATGAAAAATATATAATCATTTGGTATCTCTGGACGAGAAGAGGATGAATGCTTTGTTTCATACCCAGATCTGTTAGAAGATTATAGCAAGGGCATTTAACAAGAAGGTAAAGCCGGGGAAGATAAAAGTTGGGGATATGGTACTAAGACAATCTAGAGCAGTGGTGTTCGATATAAGAGGAAAGTTTAGACCAAACTGGGAAGGACCATACTTAGTCAAGTCATTTCTGCCAAAGGGAGTCAGTTCTACCAAAGGGAGCCGCTAAGATATATTATCTTGAAGGGAATGAGTTCACGAAGCCTGTTAACCTGGATTGCCTCAAGAAATACTATTTATAAAAATAAATAAAAGTAGTATAAAAAAAAATAAAAGTCTGCTTACTAGAAAACCTAAAAAGGCTAGTTAAACAAAAATTATGACATTTTCGCTGTTCAGAAAACCCATAAATGGTTGGCAGGCAAAAATTAGGGAATAAAATAAAATAAAAGAGGTCCTGCTGATTAGAAAAATTGTAAAGGGTTGGTCAGGCAAAAATTAGGAAAATAAAATGTGAGCAGAAAATATTCAGTTAAAAAATCCGAAAGGACTAACTGATAACAAAAGTTATGTCATATGATGTAGCAAATGTACTCATTTTTGCTCTAATTAATGAATCTTATTGAAAGGAAAATAGAACATAAAATATTAAGACAAGCTCTATGAGACTAGTTTGTTTTAGTGGCGCCTATGTTTCTTCTTCTGAGACTCATCATGTAAAGCTTGGGTCATGTTGTATCTAGAAAATCCAGGTGGCTTTGTAGCTTGTATCACGACCTAAGTCTTGTAGTTATCATAAGTAGCTCTATTAATATTTAAGGATATATTGCACTCAAGAGTCCTGCGAGGCCATAAGTCCTTGACCATATCCAGAAAGTCCTATATGCGAAGGAAGCCTTTAAAATTAGGTAGTACAGTAACAATGAATTGCAGGTGACCATACTGGTGATAGAGACGTGAAGGGGAAATGAAGGTCAAAAAGTGCAAGCCTGAGATGGGAACGCAGTGATCATATAAATTAAAAGTCATAAACTTCAGCCTCCACCAAAGGCAAACCCATGTAATCTCAATATCAGTGATGCCCCTCATCTAATTAATCCAGTGGTTTATAGTGTACTTATCCTTTATCTTCAAGGATCGAGACTGCAATTGATGAGGTTGATAAGATAAAGGATTGGTAGGGGCAGTAAGCAAGCTCAATTTCTCTTGTAACTAGATCTAAAAAGAAAAAAAGAAAAAAACTGAGAAACCTGCTAAGTTGAAAACCTAAAAGGGCAGCTTAAGGAAAAGTTAGGGTAAAAAAAAAATACACACTTGAAGAAGAAGTAAACTGCCTGAAAGACGATGGTGGGTCTTAAAGTTATCCAACCCAATAATGGTATCAACAAGAATAATGGGCATCGGGTCAGCCCCATCCATTACTTGTTCTAAGATACCCACAATCATGGTATCAGCATCTCCATAGGCAAAGACCAATAAGAATTGAGCATAGAGGCAAAAGGCAATAGTTCTTATACATACAATACTATTCCTATCCTTAGTCTCATATATAGTGATTAAAGAAGGCAGACTAATAGTTTCAGAGTTATATGCAAGAAGACGGACATCATCTGGGGGCATATCGAAGAAGGCAACGAGTTTGGTTAGGAATTGCATACCTAAATTGGGTAGGGCAATAACAACAACAGAATTAGTTGGATATCCTAAAATGACAGTAAATTTTTCAATTAAGGGACATAGTTCTTGACCATTGAATCTGAAGACATGGTCTTTTGGACTCTATAAAGTTGCAGCAGCATGCAAAAGTTATCATTTATCTTCAAATGTTGAAGGGACTTTAAGGGCTTGACATGGAAGGGTTGAAGCTTGTTCCAATTGTCACTATTAAGGCCCTTAAGAAATTTCTTCATCAGGTGGAGGGAAGCTTGAGTCATAATGAAAAGAGGAAAGAAAAGAATGATAAGACAAGTTTTCCTTTCATGTTCTTATATAAGGGTCATCATTGAAGTTGAATAGGATTCATATTGCCTTTTCCTAATAATTAAATAAGGATGGGAGATAAGAGATAAGATTTATCAAAGAATGGATAGTGAATAATAAGCTATATATATATATATATATATATTATGATTAAGAGATAAATATATGTTTATCCTAAAAAAAAATCAATTAACTCATTTAGGATTATTTATTCATCCAAGTTTAATTTTAGGAAAGTGAAGTTTGAAATAGAGCAATACAAAAGATAGCTTGTCCTAACTACAAAATAGCAAATAGCCTAGAATCAGTCATTCCAAGTTCCAGAATTAGGCTATAGGCTCCATCCTCTACTAGGGTCATCATGATGATAGGTATCTAGAGGTCTAGTAGATGAAGTACCATCACTATAGAGGTCAAGGCCTGAGTCAGCAAGCCACTAGTGAAGCATCTTAATCTCTCGCTCCAGATCCCATGAATAACTCTGCACATATAGGAAGCATTATGTCATATGCACTTCTTACACACCGTGTGTACATTTGCATAATAAGTGTATATATACTTACCTGCCAACTGTTTGTGACCTGCATAGTAAATAACCTTTAAGACGAGGTAAGCTTGTACAGATACTCTGCCTGTGTCTAAGGGACTTATTTTGTAAAATTGTACTAACATCAATACCAAGTGTATAGGTAAAACAAGAAGTAAATCATATAAACTCATATGAGATATATCAACTGGGGAAAAGCTAGGGAGTTGAGTATCACTGAAATGCATTTGCTGCTCAACTAGAGTCTAAACATTGGGGGCCCAGTAAAACATCAATTTATTCAGAAGAGAGACATCACAGAAAATTACACCGGTAAAAGCTCCCTCACGGTTGGTCCCACTATACTGAATGCGTTGTGCATGGCTAGGACTGGGCCCGGGGACCTCAGGTGTAATCTCAGGCTCAGGGGCAGCCTCACTCTCTTTCATAATCTCAAACCCCTTATTAGCCCCAACCTCCTCCTCCATCGCTTCATCAGCAGGGGAGCGAACCTCCTCAATATATGAAAACCAAACTGTGAGAAAAGAATAAGTGATTAGAGAGTTCCAGGAAAGAAATGATCAGAAGTTACCTCAGCCTGATCAATAGGAACCCAATCCAAGAGGTTCTCATGGACAAACTACCAGTAATGATGGGACCACTCTAGAAAAATCATGGCATCATAACCCTGTAATGCCTCCCTCAACTTTGAACCTATCAGTCAGGAACTATAAAGCATCGAGCGGGGGACAGTAATAGGAATACAGCATCAGGAAGGTCCAAAGTGCCATTGATATACTCGCTCTCCCAAATACCACATATGATAGCCATAACCAAGGAATAAAACCCTCATCTCCTCAATTCGTATTGCGGCATCCAAGAAATCATGTCACTGGACATCATCAGCTCCTTTTAGCCAATTAGCATAGATCTGCAAAATCAAGATTAGTTAAGTTTCACTTATATTAAGTCATGAAGTACTAGTGATTTTATTTTCTTACCAGGTCTTACCCTCTAGTGTTTAACTGATCACGGTAGGTCTGCAGAGTATTCCTAACACTTGCTAGATGGGAAAAGCCCTATCTCTACATCAGGGAAAGACTCCTATCAGAGCTAATAGCCTCAAAGCCATGAATCAGCCCAATCTCTATGCTCTAGATCTAAAAGAGAGAAAAAGTCAACAAAAAAAAAAGGAAAAGAAAAGAGAAAAAGAGAAGTGAAAAAGGGACAGAAACACATGCAGGACATGCCAGAAGCTGCATATGGTGATAGCGCTGTAGATGGCAGGGTTTAGCGTGCATCCAAGATTTTTGCAACTGCGACACTGTTTAGGCTCAGGGCTTTAGAGAACACACTAACCACTATCACAAAGACATAGTGTGGAGATAAGGAGTCACCACCCAGGGTAATAATTGGGACAAATTGAAAAGGTGGTAGTTGATTCCCTAAAAGAAAGCTAGCACCACAACCAGGAGATTCTGGATACGGAATTCTAACTTCTCTTAGTCGTGTGTTCATTTAGAATAATTTTATAAATGATTATTTCATCCTCTAATTACATGCAACTTTATTAAACCTTATTTTGACATCCATCTAACCCTAAGCATCTAGTCAATAAAATTATGCATAAAAAATGCACTCAAGATCGTGTTGTCCCTAAGTCTAAACTATGTTAATTTTATTAAAAAGTTAGCTAGATTTACATTTTATTTACAAGTGAGAAATGGACTAAAGGTGGGCCAACATTTTTATTAATTAGTGAGCCTAGAACTATTTATTTTAGTCTGTCTAAGAAATGGGCTTAAGTCTATTCAATTTTAAAGGAAAGTTAAATTAGTGGGCCTAAGTCTAATTTGGTTTTATTTTAAGCGAAATGTGAGCCTAGGTCTATTTATTTTAAAAGAAATGAATTTAAGTGGGCTGAGCTAAGTCTAAACAAGTTTTTAATTAACTAAGTGAGCCTAAAATCTAATTAACATAATGGGTCTAAATTAATTTTAATTATTTAAAACCCTAAATCATTTTTAAGCCTATTTATTAAGTGGGTTAGACCTAAACATGGGCTTGAGACCCAAAAGGATAAAAACATAAAAAACAAGCCCAAAATAAATAAAACACAAAAAATGGACCAAACAAACATTATAGTGATTTTCTAAAAACCTTAAATTAATTACATGCAAACCCTAATTTAAGCTATTGCCACCATTAATTTTAATTAATTTTACCCAATTGAACCTAATTACTAATTGATTTTAAATGCAGAAAATTAAATCTTTTACTATTCCCACTACTGGGGCTATTATAAACTAAGTACAAAAATTAAAATTAAACAATTATACACCCATGAATTAAAATAACTACACAGAACACATAAAGGAAAAATAAAAATTAAAACCCTAATATCTACTGGAAAACAGTACAGATTATTCCATGGCATTCCATGGATCTTCTGTTTATTTGAACACAAGCAGTATCCTCCTTAATCCACAATCAAACATCAAAACAAAAAACACAAAAAATTAGATTAGTGAAATTTAATTCTCAAATCAATAACAAAAATAAAATAAAAATCATTAAGGAAGAAAAGAATAAAAAAAACACTGTGATGATGTTGTGCAATTAGCCCCTCAGAATAGGATTTTCACTATTGAAATTGAATTATTGTTGATTCTGGACTGGGATTTGATTGCGTTCAAAGAAAGACACTGACAGTATGCAAAATTAGGGTTTTGAAAGACATGCGAGGTGTTCTTTACGTCTTAATTTTTAGGGTTTCTGGGTTTTTTTTTTCAGTCTCTGCATGTAAGTTTCTCTCCATCTCTCTGTGAGTCTAAAAAAAAATCCTCCTCTCACACGCATGTAGACTTTGCTTTTAAATGTAGAGTCTACCTGTGTATTGACTTCCTCCTTTGGAGGAACGGACTCATCTCCTCAAGACAGACTGATAAGGATTTAATTTTTTTTTAAAGTTATTTACGTGTTTTGAATATGTCAAAATCTTTTTAAGATAAAGATAATAATAAAATTCAATTTTTAACCAATCAAAACACTAAAAAAAGATGAAAAAATGAAAAAAAAATACGTGAAAAATTGAAAAAATAGGACTTGTTGCGCGTCGGCATTGTGTAATTACCAAAAGAACCTTGAAAAATTGACTTCCTTGTAATCAAATCCCAAAAAATGTTGCAATTTAGTCCCTAAAGTCCAGAAAATCGATAACCAAGTTCAATTTCTTAATAAATTTCATCATAAGGGCTTACGTCGTAATTGTGCACAATTGCATCCCAAAATTGGGTGCTTACAAGCACCTCTACAGACAGTGTCCAATCTGTAATACAAATAAGCAAGCGACACAGATCCCTAGTTGATAGTGATAACTTAGTCTAAATCATAAAGGGGGCTGAGTAGTGCAATACTGACTTCATGACCAGTCTCACAGAAAAGGGTTATACCAAGTAAGATCAGAAGGAAGCACCTCGCCTTATGAGCAATCTGGAAAGGTGTGGTAGCGGGAATACATTTGAATCCCTCGACTAATGATGAAAGAACAACATTCTTTTGGTTCTTCCATGCCGGGACAAATCCAATCAAGTCTCGCACATACTGACTCTGCACGTGCTTAGGGAGACTGCAGTAACTAATGTTGAAAGAAATGGGTGTCCCTCTGAAGGCGATCCTGTAATAGCTAAGAAATTCATGGGCAAAATGGTGAACTTGCCTACCCGAGTATGAAATGTATGGGTGGTATCCATTCACCACTCAATCAAAGCAAATAAGGAATAATAATTAGACCTCCCTCGAGCAATCGGAAGCCCAACGACAAATCATCTGAACTCGGAGGCCCATACCAGCTATACAACATCCCCTGGTAGCTTGTGGAATAATTCATGAGCTATGAAAAAATAGCCTATAAATTTCATCGACTGCTAGGAGTATTTTGAGAACAAATGAGCATAATAATAAATAAATATTCCTTAAAAAAATAAACCGTACTAGCTGGTACAATTTTAAACCGAACCACCAGCTTGATTTGGAATTGGACCGACCGACAAGGTGGAATATCGGTTGGCATTCTATAATGCCTATCAACATTCCAGCAATGTCGGTCAGCATTCCACGGTCTGGTCGATAATTCGGTCTCCTAACCCAACACCTGGTTGACTATTAACCTAAAACTCAATACTTTCAGGTTTAATTTTTAAATTTTCATGCATTTTTGAATAATTTCTAGTCTAATTTCAATAGTGTACATACTAGTCTGTATTCTAAAATTTGATTCTGAAAACTAACTATATGAATAAATTTTTACAAAAATAAACAAAAATGAGGGAATGTTACCTCATTACTATGAAGGTGAAGACGAGTTAAAGGAAGTAAGGTAGAACCCTCTCGAAGTTCAAGGTTATTATGAGGAAAATGAAGAGGCATGATGGTTGGGTCAGTTGGAATCTCTACTCCCTTGTGCAATCTATATTATGAGTCAACCATAGGATCAAACGGTTTGTGAATCGGACTTCAAACAAGCAAGAAATCAAATGAGGAAAATCGAGTGAAAAAAAAAGAAAAATTTAAAACAATCGGCAAAAGGGAATGAAAGCAATCGGCAAAATGAGGAAATGAAGCTTTTATTAAAATGGAAACTATCCATTTTGATCCTTGGAACTTCATTCCATTTAAAATTAAATTTATTCTTTGCAATTTCATACATAATTGCCTTTTAATTAGGATTTAATTCCTAAATGATTCATTCAACTCACATCATCCATTAATAATTTATTACTAATTATGTCTATACTTATTCTGAATTGTTTGTCAAGTACAAAATACAGAATATTTTCAACTTTGCATTTCTACATACATCATTTCAATCAAATGTCAAAATTCATTTCATGTTACACAGTAGTTGAAATATAAATTTTTAAAATTATTATGTTATGTGTTGCACAATAGTCATAACATGAATTTCAAATTCCACATGTTATATGCTTCAATAATGGTTATAACATGACCTTTTTCAGACTTTTTACCACCAGACACTACACAGTAGTTATAGTGATGTCGCTAGACATCCCACAGGGATTATAGCGAATTTTAAATCGCTAGACATTCCACAAGAACTACAACACTATTTTCAAAGCTCGCTAAATGTCCCACAAAGAATATAGCGAGGGTCATCGCATTCATTTCGTTGAATGTCCCATGGGGAATACAACAAAATTCATTATCACTAGACATCCCAAAGGGAATATAGTGCAGTTTACCAAACGCTACACAATAGTTATGGTATTGTTGCTAGACATTCCATAGGAACTATAATATATTTTCAAATCATAAATGACTAAACATCCCACGGGGAATATAGCAAAATGCATCAATTTCACTAAACTTTCTATAGGAAATATAGTGAAGCATGTTAAACACCACATTTTTCTTAAAATTGCACAATAATTTAAGCATCAACATATCAACTAGGATATAATAAAGTACCCTAATTCTTTCTTTCGAAATTGTGTGTTGCTATTGCTTTGTCGTAATTTTTCAAATAAATAGCAACAAAAAGAGGCAACTGTAAGCATCCAATTTTGGGATGCCATTGTGCACGCATGCAATGAAAGCCCCTATGATGAATATCTTATCAAGAATTGACCTCCGGTGTTGAGTTTCGCAATTCAAAGGACTAAATAACTGCGTTTTAAGGTTTTATATTTGCAAAATTAATTTTTTAGGGTTTTAATTGCAAAAATTAGAAACTTCTAAGGGCCTTTTTATGATTTTATTTGTTAATTAAATAAAAATTGAATCGAACTGGCCGGTTAGGTTGTGAATCGAACTAATCGGGTCATTTTTGGACTGGACCGACTGGCGAAGTGGAATGCTAGTTAGCATTCCATAATGCTGATCGGCATTGTAGAATACCAATCAGAATACCATAATGCTAATCGGCATTGTAGAATACCAATCGGTATTCCACTAGTGCCGGTCGGCATTACGGGCTCGGTCGGTCGACATTGCACAGGATTGATTAGCATTACAGGCTAGGTCTGTTGGCATTGCGTAGGCTTGGTTAGCATTACATGGGCTCCATCGACATTTTAAAATACTAATTTTCGTAAAAAAATAAATTTTGACGTCTTTTTAATTTTTTATTGGTCTAGATTCCCCGTGTCACGCCTTAGAAGACTTTTTCAAAGATAAATATATCATTTGATCTCTTTGAGATTTCAAAATTTAAAAGAAAAATCTAAATAGAGCCTTTTACTCTCATCCCCAATATTACGTGGTCACAGGGGAAGTTGGCTTCGAGAGGCTTTAAAAGCTGAGAAAGAAGTTTGCAAAAGGAGTCTTTTTTTTTTGGAGGAGGGAGAGGAGTTGCGTAAAAAAAATGAGAGAAAAAGATTTTTTGGTCTGTGGGAGAAAATAAAAAATCCTAATTTTACTGCATAGAAGGCCATAGCCATTTTTTTTATCCTGAGGAAACCTACAACAAAAAAAGACCATGTCCTTTTCATTCTCAAAGTCTAGAGAATCAAGAAATCAACATAGTCAACTCCAAAAAATGGTGACAATCACTTTGAGGGGCCATCAAATTGCAATACACAACATTCTCTCAATCTTTTTATTTATTTTAATTTGATTTCTTTATTTTTAATTATTGATTGAATATTTATTAATTAACTTTTTTGGTTTCTTTTTATTTTTTTATTCTTGCTCTGTGATGCTCTGTGAATGAGGTTGAAGATATGTGATTTTAATTAGTGACCATTAAAAGAATCCATGGAATGCCATGGATTAAGATCTGTAAAACCACTATAGGATTTAGGATTTATGATTTCTACGTTGTTTTAATTTGCTTTTGTTTTAGGTTGTAATTAATTTGATTTTAATTTCTGCACGATAGTTTATAATAGCCCCAATAATGGAAAATAGTAGAATTTTATATTCTCTGCACTAAAATTGATTAGTAATTTAAGTTCAATTGGGTAAAAATCAATTAAAATCAATGATGGGTGTAGATTAATTTAGGGTTGCGTGTAAATTGATTTAGGGTTTTTTTAGAAAATCACATAAATCCTGTGTTTGATCCGATTTTGTTATATTTTTTTATTTGGGTTTTGTTTTTAGATCTTTTAGTTCTTTAGGCCCTAAGCCCACAATAGGTCTAAACCCACTAAATAAAAAATAGGCTTAAAAATGGTTTGGGTTAATTAATTAAAATCAATTTAGGCCCATTACATTAATTAGACTTAGGTCTATTTTAGTTAAAATTCAAATTTGAGCCCAGCCCAATAAAGCATTTTATTTTTCTTTTAAAAACAATTTAGAATTTAGGCCCATTTATAGTTAATTAAAATCTATTTAGATATAGCTCAGTCCATTAAATTTATTTCTTTTAAAATAAATAGAATTAAGCCCACATTTCACTCAAATAAAATCAAGTTAGACTTAGGCCCACTTGTTAATTTAATTTCTTCTTTAAAATTTGGTAGACTTAAGACTATTCCCTTAGTTAAATTAAAATAAATAGACTTAAGCTTACTAAAATTAATTAAAAATGTAAGTCTTTTTCTAGTCCATTTCACTTGTAAATAAAAATATGTAGAATTAGCTAACTTTTAAAAATTAATCTAGTTTAGACTTGGAGACACTGCCTTTTGTATGCATTTTTTGCACGTAATTTTATGGCCTATTGCCTTTTTGGGTTAGATAGATGTTTAATTTAGGTTTAAATAAAATTGCATTTAATATAGTAATTCATAAAGTAATTCTAAATGAACACGAGATTAAGAGAAGTTAGTATTGTATTCCCAAAATCTCCTAGTTGTGGTGCTTGCTTTCTTTTAGAGAATCGAATACCACTTTCGATTTGTCCCAGTTATTTAATTAGGTGATGACTCCTCATCTATACGCTATGTCTTTATGACATAGTAGTGTGTTCCCTAAGGCTGAGTCTAAACAGTGTCATGGTTGCTAAAATCTTGGGTGTGTGCTAAACCCCACCGTCTACAGTAAGTATCTCAGTGAATGCAAAACCCAGTCTAGTGATGTAAGTGGTGACTGTAAAATACTGATTTCTCAGTAAATCCTCAGCATATTGGCCTAATCTAATGAACTTTCTAATGTAGTCCTCCACTAACCTGTTGCCTTTGCTAATGTTGGTCAGCCAAAGTCTGAAGCTCATCCACTTAGGCTCTAGGTAGAAATGCTTTAAGAATCTCTCTCGAAACTAAGCCTAGGTGAAATTGTTCATGTACGGGTGGATGACCTGTACAAACTAATCCAGGGTTGGCCCCTCAACAGATAACTCAACAATCATAATCCTTTGGTACACGGTGTGATTAATATGAGTCCTCGTCTTTATAGCATGTAAAAAATCTAAAGGATATGTAGTCCATCGAATGATATCCTGTCGACTTTAGCGTGTGCCTTTAGGTTAGACATACCTTACTGATAAACAAGTTGCATATGCAGTACGACCGGAGGTATAACAACTTCCTCATATTCCTGCTCTATAGGTTCCTCGTCTTATAGCTCTCTTTGCTTACGGCAACCTTCCACTCCTCGAGGTCTACGTCTACCTCTAAGTTTGCACCTAACTGGTGGCTCAGGGAGTAGAACCTCATCCTGAAAAGACTTATCATCTATGGCCTCAACAACCAGTGGAGTGACATGTGCTCGCCTCCTCATTCTAAAAAGAAAAAAACTAAAAAGATTAAAAAAAAAACAGATAACAAATAGACGTCCTAACGGTCACCCAAAATTCTAAAATCAATGAAGACTCTTCAAAAATATAGTCGAACCTAATTTACTATAGTAGTTTTAAAGAAAATACAACCTAGGTTCACAACACTAAAACTTAGGCTTTGATACCAACTTTTTCACGACCCAAACTGAGGAGTCATGACCGACGCTAAGGAATGGGAATTCTTATGAATTTGGAACCCGTAGCAAGCCTTAAAAACAAAAACACATGCAAACATACCACAAAATATCTCAGAATTAAAACTTTAATTAACATAAAATAAATCCTTATATCATAACATAATAAAATATCTTCATACAACTCTTAAAATACAGAATCACTATTTAATATAATACAGATACAACAACAAGAAGCACTACTATTACAACGTTTACTAAAATACAAAATAAGTAATGGTTTGATATTTACATAATTTGGCCGAGGGGGAAAGAGTCCGACGAAGAGGTCTAGTAGGGAGGTCTGAAGTAAAAGATCCTAAAAAAAAATATTAAGGAGGGTCAGACCTCACTGAATGAATTATTATTATATATATACATGTAACCTAAAAACATAGATACTCAAGCATTTGTATAATATATATATTTAGTTATATACACATGTATTTCATACAGATGCTAAAAAATTCACTTTTATAATAATAATAAATGCAGGAGAATTTTGAGTGGAGGATCATAGTAAAATTCCAAAATTTTCACAACCTTGATCACTGAATATCTCTAGCCATCAGCCTTTCCATAACTCAAAAAATATTCTTTTATCTAACTTTTGGCAATGAATTGGCCTCGAGTACACAAAGGTCAACCGAGTATTCGCAGTTCCACTATTGATGCTAACTGGCCCTAAGTACCCTACAGGTCAACCGAGGATTCGCAGTCACACCCCTTATCATCCACAATTCACAACAATCATAATTTCCATATTAACATTCAAAGCCTAATTCTAGTGTACTGTTGCGCAATAACCTTAGCGTAACCCGCTAGTTGGCACGTTCTGCAACTATCCTCCAAAACATTGTTTCATAATAATACAATGAAAATTCATAATAAAACATGACAACATACATTATTCAACATAAACATTCTCAATTATATATATGGAAACATATATATAATAATAAATAAGCATAATTAAATTCAAATTTATTAAAAATATTTGGATGCTCACAATATTTATCTACATGCAATGTATACATATAATAACAACTCACAATTCAAGTGTGCTCCTCTACCCTGACTTGGTTGGCCCGATCCGACAGGTCTAGCTCATGGAGCAACTAAGGAAAATAATAAAAATAATAAAATATTAGAATCAAAATCCTAATTTATACTTCTAGAATTTCTAAAGGACAACTCAATCTAGGAGATGAATCAACAAAAATCCAAAATACAGGATCGACCCGATGTCATGTTTTACAAGAATTCTATAAAAAATTCGACAGTCTCCTCTGTAAAACAGACGTCTCTCTACTAAAAGTAGAGTCAATCCTGCACGCAAACACACTTCAAATACTCAAAATGCTCAACTTCTCGGATTAGGTCCCCGAACTATATTTAATTGCCCAACCGAGAATCAATATACTCAAAATCAATAATATAATAATAAATACCAATAATTCACCAAAATTCATAAAAATCAATAAATACCAAAATTCAATTTATTTAAATAATAAAAGCATCAAAGATATTTATTTTCAAAATAAATAATAAAATTCCAAATATAATTAAATAATATTAATAAAAATCCATTTTTCAGATATTCAAAATCAAATAGCATAAATTACAAATAATTATTTAAATTGCCCAAATATATAATAAAAATAGTTAAAAATTCATTTAATCATAAAAATAATAGGTAAAATTATTATTCGAATATATTTCCAAAAATTATTATTAATTAGCTAAAAATAGTAAATAATTCATAAAAATTATGTTAATAATATTTATTACTCAAAAATTATCCAAAACATAATAATTAACAATAATTTTAATTAAAATATAAAATTTATTAATTTATACTAATCTTTCAAAAAATCCAATTTTTATACAAATATTCGAAGATTTATAATAAATAATTGGAACATAATTTTAATAAACTTCATTAACGAAATATACTTAAAATAACTAATAGAATTTATTAAAAATATAACATTTTCCTGGCCCGGAACATTATTGATGAACAGTAACCCTAGCCCCAAAAATACAAATTTTTAGAAAAATAAATAAAAATAATATTTAGCTATCTCACAACCTATACAACACTTAATCTCAAAGCATCAATGTCTAATAAAATCGAATTAACACTTAATTAAACAAATTAAAAATCTGAAACCTAGACTCAAATAATCAAAATTAAGCTAAATCGAGTGTTGTTCAAAAAATTGCCTTAGAGGAAATGAAGCCCATGACACCAACTTTCAAACAAGACCGGTGGGAGCTCCAACCACCGCCAGAATCTTCACCGATGGCCTCTGGAAGGTAACGGTACTAAGAATAAACTGAGAGGGAAAGGGAAGAGAAGACGTCGGCGGGAGGAAAGACAGGTGGTAGTGGCAAGCTAAGGAGAAGCGACGATGTCGATGGTGGCGCTGTTAGGTTTTGTCGCATAGAGGGGAGCTGGTTCGCGCTTTGCATAGAGAAGAAGAAAAACAAGGGAAAGGGACCGAAATAAGGAAGGAAGAAAGAGAAGATGGGGAAGGAAAATTTTCTTTTGTATATATATATATATATATATATATATATATATATATATATATATATAATCAAAAAGGAGAAAAGCACAAAATAAATAATAAAAATGTAATCCCTTTAATTTAAACATTTTCTTTTCTAATTAAACTTATCACATGATATTCAAAATATATTAAATTACACTACATTACATAATTAAAAAATGATAATAATATTAAATAATACATATCATAAATTTAAGTTTTAAATTTCAATTTAATAGTAATACCATAATATAATAAAATAAATAATAACACTTGAATTAAATTTAATTTCACAAAATATACCATAATATAACAAATTAATAAAAAGTTATTAACACTATAAATCTCAAAAATTAATTTAATAATTTATAAAAATTTGGGTTATAACACTATCGGCCAAACTACTCAGCCCAATCCTTTTCAGGTGGCTCTTCGGCCTCTTCAAGGCCTCAATGATATCTCAATTTTCACTGGCCTTCTCCCTCCATATAGGTTACTTGCTAGATTTATGGATATGGCAATCATACGGTTGACAGATGTCATCGTCATTATCATATACTCTCACCTAATTTTATTTTACAAGCTAATGTGACATGGGTTACCAATTCTCACCTTCTCCTTTACACCATCCACCATTGCTGGCTCCTTCGGCTACCTCTCACCTAGCTTCCATTGGTTGGATTCCTGATACTAGTGCAAGCCATCACATGACTCTAAATTCCATTTCATTATATGATGTTCAACATTATCAAGGTTTGGATCAAATTCGCGTAGGGAATGACCAAGGTTTGCCTATTGTGTTCACAGGTAAATCATTATGTCCATCTCTTGGTTCATCTTCATTACATTTAAATAATGTTCTCCATGTCCTTCTCTTACAAAATATTTATTGCCTGTTTAAAAAATTTGCAAATGACAATTTTTGCTTTTTTGAATTTTGGGCTGATTATTTCATTATTAAGGATCAGAGACCAAGGCAATTCTGTTATGAGGATAGAGTGAAGATGGATTATACTGTTTCCATCCTACCTTTAAATAAGCTTTTGTTCATGAATTCCCCTCCCTTGATGATTAGCATGCCTGATTGGGGCACCCACATGCACCAATAGTATCGTCAATAATTGCCAAAAATAAATTAACATATTCCAAGTCTGTCTCTAAGTTTATTTATTTTGCTTGTAAATTTGGTAAATTGGCTAGATTGTCTCTAGCTTCTGTTAAAAACACTAATCAACATCCTTTTGACATTGTTCACTTAGATGTATGCAGTCCAACACCTATTTTATCAAATTTAGGTTATTCTTACTTTGTTCTATTTATTGATGACTTTACCCAGTTTACTTGGATCTATTTTCTCAAAAATAAAAGTCAGTTGTTTAACATGTTCAAAGAATTTAAATCCTTTGTTTCACGACAATTCAATCATAAAATCAAAGCTTTTCATTCAGATTAGGGTGGCAAATATCAGAAATTAAATTCTTATTTTAAACAAAGAGGAATTGTTCATTGAATTGCATGCCCTTATACCCATGAACAAAATGGCATTTCAAAATGCAAAATCATATATATTATTGATAATGGCCTTACTTTTTTTGGCACATACTAGTATTTCCTTTCGGTTTTAGCATATGCCTTTCAAACTAGTGTCTAATTAATTAACTATAAGCCTAGTCGTGTTATTCAAAATTCTACCCCTTATGAATTATTATATCATAAGCCGCTTAAATATACAGATTTAAAAATTTTTGGTTATGCAATTTATCCTTAGTTGTCATGACCTAAACCGGGAAGTCATGATCGGCACTAAGGAGCGGGAATTCTTTCGAATTCGGAACCCGTAGCAAGCTTTAAAAATAAAAACATATGCAATAATAATATAAAAATACTCCAGAATTACCAGAATTAAAACTTTAATTAATATAAAAGTAATTCTTTATATAATATCATAATAAAAATATCTTCATACAATATTCGTGTACAAGGTTTCTAGTAATACAACATACAACTACGACAATAATGCTACTACTGTAGTGATTACTAAAATACAAGAAGATAATTTCAGTATTTACATAAATTAGCCGGAGAGGAAAAAGTCCAACGAATAGTACTATGAGGCAGGTCTGAAGTAGTAGATTCTAAAAAAAATATTGAGAGGAGTTAGACCTCACTGAGTAAATTATTATAATATATATACATGCAACCTAAAGTCATGTACAATCAAACATCAGTATAATAATATGTATATACATGAAATTTACACTAATGCTAAAATCCAATTTTATATAATAATAGATGCAGAAAAGTTTATTTTGGGTAAAAGATCGAAGGAGAACCCTAAATAGTTCGCAACCTTGATCATTAAATCTCACTAGCCCACAGACTTACTTAATTATAAAATATTTCTCTTTTCCATTTTTTAACAGTAGACTGGCCTCCTGAGACACTAAGTCAACTGAGCTCCGGCAATCTCACTGTTGGTGTGATTAGCCCTGAGACACTAGGTCAATCGCACTCCCGCAATGACACCACTCTCTCACCACAATTGTCAATAATTAAATAATCAGATCTCACATTAAATAATCTCATGATATCAATCCTAAAGTCTAACGCATTAGTATGTACATAATCCTAGTGCAGCCCACTAGGTAGCATGTTCTACTGCTATCCTTCAAATAAATCGTATAATTTTTTAAAATAATAAAATGCATAATTTAAACATGATAGCATCCATTTTTAAAGAAATATACCAAAAATATATTGAATATATACCAAATATATATATCACATATATGCCAAATGTATGCTGAGTATATACAAAAAATATACTGAATATATACCAAATATATATATCACATATATACTAAATATATACATAATCATTTAGTAAAATAATTCATATTTAAATACATTATAAAAATATGGATGCTCATAATTATGTATTCTACATGCAATGCATATATATAATAATAATTCACAGTTGTGTGCTTCTTTAAAAGAAATAGACTGGTCTGGTCTAGTAGACCTCGGTTTCAGTGTAACTAAAAAAATAATAATAATATTAGAATCGAAATCCTAATTTTATACTTCTAGAAATACTAGAGAAAGACTCAATCTAGGACACGACTTGACCAAAAATTAAAAACTCATAATTGACCCGATGTAAAGTTTTATGAGAATTTAACCAAAAATTCGACAGAGTTTCCTCTGTCAAACGGACATCTCTCTACTAAAAATAGAGTCAATCCTGTAAGCAAACACATTTCAATATTCACAAATGCAAAATTTCTCAAGTTGGGCCTCCGAACTACACCAATTGCCCAATCAAGAACCAAAATGCACAAAAATAATAATTTAATAATAATATATTAAAAATCACTAAAATCCATAAAAATCAATAAAATACTTCAATACAATTTATTTAAATAACAAAAAAAATAAATATAATTTATTTTCACATTAATTAAATAAAATCTCAAATAGAGTTAATTAATATTAGTAAAAATTACATTTTTAAATATTCAAAATTAAATAGAATAAGGTACAATTAATTATTTAAATTACTCGATTATATAATAAAAATAGCTAAAAATCCATTTCAATCATTAAAATAATAAATAAGCCATTATTTATATATAATTTTGAAAATTATTAATAATTAGCTAAAAATAGTAAATAATCCGTAAAAATTAATTTAATACTATTTATTATTCAAAATTTATCCAAAACACACTAATTAACAATAAATTCAATTAAAATACCAAATTACTAATTTATATTGATTTTTCTAGAAATTAAATTTTCACATAAACATAAATAAATTCATAACTAAAAATTGAAAATCAATCACACCAAATTTTCTTCACAAACTATACTCTAAATAATTCAAGGAATATTTTAAAAATATTCAAACTTTTCCAGTGTGGGTCACTGAAACAGTGACTTACTGGAATAAAAAACCCAAAAATTCCAAATAATTCAAAAAATTTTAAACAAAAATATATTTAAGTAGCTCTAGTTTCACACAATAACATTTCTAAAGGCATTAAGCAAGAATTAAACTAAATCAAGCTACAAAAAATAAAAAACCCAAATAGACCTAAACTATAACTTGAACATAAATCAATTCTCGGATGTTCTAAGCTTAAGACAATCATAAATTAAGCTTTCCCGGACTGAGAGGAGTTGAAAGAGCCAAAGATCACAAGTTATCTCCACCGAAAACATTACTGGTGAAGGTTGATGGAGCTATTGCCTTCAATGGAAGCAGAGGAGGAAGAGGGACTCTAATGATGGCAGATGTGGAGGGAAGAGAGGGGGCGATGCTCGCAAGGCAATGGTGGCAGTGTGGTGGTCGGTGGTGGCTTAGGGTGGTTATGTGTTTTTATGTAGGAAGAAGAAGAAGAAGAAGAAGAGGAAGGAAAGGGGAGGGGGAGAGGAAAGAGAAAATTTTTTCTTTTATATGTTTTTTTAATAAATAGAAAAAAGACAAAACAATATTAAAAATAATATTTTTAAATTAAATATTCACTTTTCTAATTAAATTTACCACAAATATTAAAATATAATAAATATACTAAATTAATACTATTCACAATTAATAACAATAATATTATTATTAAATTAATTAATAATATATAATATTAAATTAAACTTTTAAATCTCGATTTAATATTAATACCATAATAAAATAAAATAATTAACAACCCTAGAATCAAATTACACAAATTAATCATAATATATAAAAATATAAAATATTCATTAACACTACATATCTCAAAATAAATTTAATAATTTAAAATATCGGGTTATAACAATCTTCCTCCCTTACAAAAATTCTTCCTCGAATTTCAAATAAAAGAACAAATAACAAGAATTCATTGAGAAAAAAAGGTAAGGGTAGGCCACCTGTATCTCAGCCTCAGTCTTCCACGTGTGCTCCTCCACGTCTTTGCTCTTCCATAACACCTTGACATCGAGATCTACTTCGAATGCAATTAATGAACTTGATAATCTCCTATCATGACTGGCTCCTCCTTGTACATTAGGTCTTTGTTCACTTCCACACTCTTAGGCTGCAACACATGCAAAGGGTCCGAAATATACTTCCTCAACATCGAGATATGAAATGCTGGATGCACTTGAGACAGATTCAGAGGCAAAGTAAACCAATATGAGACCATGCCCACTCTCTCCAGAATCTCAAACGGTCCAATATATCTTAGTGCTAATTTCCCTTTCTTACCAAACCTCATCACGCCCCTCATCAGAGACACCTTCTGTAATATCCCGTGTTTTTACATGTTTTTATACTGTACCGGGATATGCAGTATTAATAATTTTGAATATGTATATATATGATATTTTTATGAGTTGATATGTATTTTAAACCTATTTTAATTACTGTGTTTTATATACAGTGTTTTACGTAAAATTTTCCCGGGACTTTCATTTTCGGGGAAATTTCCACGTAAACAATTTATTATTAATTATTTTAAATGTATTTACGGGTTTGCATGAACTCATACATATTTTTAAATTATTAAATAAAGCCCGTGTGTGTATATTTATTTAATTAGGGTTTATTATTACCCTAATATTAATTTAAGTATTTAATTGTTTTATTGTTATTTAATTAATTTTATTTGGTATAAATTATTAAAATATTAATATTTTAATGTGTGTGGTGTATATTTGATGTGTGTAATTTAATATTATTTTAATATATAGTATAAAGTATATATATATACATATATACATTAAAAATTACAAAAGTTTGCAAAATTACCATTTTGCCCCCGACAGTTTTTCTTCTTCTTCTTCTTCTCCGATCGTTCCCTCACCATTTCCGGCCGCTGTCATGCCGTTTCTTCACCGTGGGTGTGCCACCATCTTCCCCGACCAGTTTCGCCACCTGTGGAGGCCGTTTCCGGCGTCGGGAGAGTGATTTTGGCCGGAGAAGCCGAAAATCAACTCACCGTCGATCACGTCGATTCCGGCCACCGTTTTCGACACCGCCGGTCTCTTTCTTCTCCTTGAGCTCCGGTGAGTGTTATTCTAGCTTTGGTTTGAGCTAAAATGGTATAGAATTGCTTAGTTTTCGATTTGTCAAATTCGGCCTATTAGGGTTTTTGATTTTTTTCGAATTGTTCTTGATTGATTCATGCTTAATTCCTTCACAAATGTTGTTCCTAGTAGCTTAATCTACATGTATGAATTTTTTTAGAATTTTTGGAGATTGTTTGGATTTTTGGGTATTTTTGAATATTTTAATATTATTTTCTAATTTTCGGAAATTAATTATTTAAATTATGAAATTGGAGTTTTTGGATAAATTAGGTGTTGAAATGAATTATAGGAATTTATTTGGAATTTTATTGAATTTCTAAGTATTTATTTTTAATTATTGAAGTTTATGGAATTTTGGAAAAATTAGGTTAATTGTGTTTTTATTTGAAATTAAATGGATAATTGAGTTTAATTATTAATATTATTGATAAATATGTTGAGAAAATTAATTTTTGATAATTGTATGATTTTTGGTGAATTTTTGAAGTAATTTAGGTATATTTATATATATAGGGGTATTTTGGTAATTTTACCCTAAATTGTCTAAAAATGTAATTTAATTGGTTTTAATAGTTATTTAAGGTATAAAAATGATTTCTACAAATTATTTGGTATTTTTAACTAATTAAAACTATTTTTCGTAAATTATTTTCAATTATATATATAATATACGGTTTTTCTAATAAAATGAGTTTTAATCGGTTTTTATAGTGTTTCAAGGTTAATTATGTAATTTTTACCTATAAAATGTATTTCTGTGATTTAAGGATATGTTCGGTATATCTGGAATTATTCTGTGTTTGTGGACCCCGGTCGATGGACTGTAGTTTGGAGTCCGACCATGGGATTTTGATTGTGTTGAGCTTGTATTTCGAAGTGTGTTTCTTTGCAGGGTCGGCTCTACTCTTTTGAGTAGAGAGATGTCTGTTTTACAGGGGAGGTTCTGCCGAATTTTCGATAGAATTCTCGTAAAACATGATATCCAGTCGAACCCTAATTTCTAATTCTGTTTCTGTATTTTAATACTCTAGATTGAATTCTAGGATTTCTGTTAGGGTTATTCTGATGTCGATTATTTATTTCTTGTTTAGTTGCGCCGAGACCGAGGACTTGTGGTCCAGGCCCGTCGGACCTGTCTCGTGGAGCGCATTAGGTGAGTTACTATATTATATATATATGCTTAGGATGCATGATTTAGAAAATGCATGTTTTATTTTTACTAAATATGCATAAATAATGTGATTTATATTCAAGTATATTTTTGGTATATTTTTGGTATATAATAAATTATATATATGTTTTATTAATAAAATATATTTAAAATGTTTTTAAATATATTTTTAGTTTAATTCATGATTTGATTGAATTTATTTGACGTATATATACTCAAAATATACCTGGTTTATGTTTGGTATATTTTCGGTATATATATGGTTTATATTGTTGATTTATTTAAATTCATGCATCATGTATTCGTGAATGAATGATTTATATTATTAATGAAGGATATCAATAGAACGTGCTACCTAGTGGGCAGCACTAGGACCGAGTACGTACCGGTACGCCTATAGTATTTAGGCTATTATACTAACTTATTTGTGGATATTGATTTGATTATGATTATTGATATGTGAGATGTGGTTTGGGTGTGATTGCTGGAGCTCGGTTGACCAAGTGTCTCGAGGCCAATCACACTGGCAGTCAGACTGCTGGAGCTCGGTTGACTTAGTGTCTCGGGGCCAGTCTACTGTCCAAATGGATTAAGTGGATATATTTGGATTCAGTGAGCCTGTATGGCCAGAGTGTTGTTTAACACTATTATTCTGAGGTTGCGATATTCTAGGGTTCTATATAATCCTTCATAAAAGATGATTTTCAGATAAAATATATAAAAACGATTTTTCTGCATCTGCATGAATTGCCTGTATATATACATATTAGATATGTATTATTGACTGTATGCATAGTCATTTAGAGTGTATGTATATATATTATAGTAATTCACTCAGTGAGGTCTGACTCCCCTCCGTTGACTATTTTTCAGGAGAGTCAACTTCCTCAGACCTCAGTAGCAGGTCGATACGCCGGATTTCTTCCGCCCCGGCTTCTTTATGTAAATTGTCTACTTGAGTCTTATTTATTTTATCTAGATACTGCAGTAGTTGTAAATTACAGTATTGGATTTCATGTACTTTATTTTAAAGGAGATATATTATGTTAAAACTGGATTATATTAAAGAGATTTTATGTATGAGATAAGATTTTTATTTAAATCCAGTTGATATGGATGATATTGTGATATTTCAGATTTTTTTTATTTCCGCTGCGTATATATTATATGGTTATTGTTATTGCATGATTTATTTTATTTTTAGGCTTGCTACGGGTTCCAGATTCGAAAGAATTCCCGTTCCCTAGCGCCGGTCATGGCCCCTGTTTTGGGTCGTGACACCTTCAGAAATATATAGTCTCCAACCTAAAACTCCACATCTTTGCGTTTCGGATCAACATAGCTCTTCTATCTACTAGCTGTAGTTTTTAATCTTCTTTTGATCATAGTAACTATCTCTGTTGCATCATGGATAATCTCAGGTCCAGTCAATGCTCTCTCTCTAATTTCATCCCAACATAAAGGAGATATATACTTCCTTCCATACAGAGCTTCATATAGTGCCATTTCAATACTGCTATGGTAGTTGTTATTATAAGCAAACTCTACTAATGACAAATGATCATCCCAACTACCTTCAAGATCCAATATACACATCCTCAATATATCCTCGAGTGTCTGGATCATCCTCTCAAATTGACCATCTGTCTAAGGGTGAAAAGTAGTACTGAAATCAAGCCTTGTGCCCATTGCTTTTTGCAACTTCTGTCAAAATTAAGAGGTAAACATTGAACCTCTATCAGATATAATAGAAACAGACACTCCATAAAGGCACACAATATACTTAATATACAGCTAAGCCAACTTAGCTACAAAATAAATGGCTTTAATTGGTAAGAAGTGAGCTGATTTGGTTAACCTGTCCACAATCACCCAGATGGAATCATATCCATCCTTTGAATGAGGTAACCCTACCATAAACTATAGCAATTCTCTCCTATTTCCACTCAGGAATAGGAAGAGGTTGAAGCTTCCTAGAAGGCTTCTGATGCTCAGCTTTCACCTACCAATAAGTCAAACACTTAAGAACATAATCAGCTACATCCTTCTTTAATCCATCCCACCAGTACAAATCTTTGATGTTATGGTACATCTTAGTAACATATGGATGTACACTATAAGCTGTAGAATGTGCAACCTTAAGGATTTCTTCTCTCAAATTATATATATTAGGAATGCATAATCTACCACTGATCCATAAAATACCTTCATCATCAAGTGTAAAATTAGTGAACTTCCCTTCACGAACATTCTCCTCAAGCTCTAGTAGAATAGGATTTTAGTTCTAAGCTACATTAATCCTATCCCTCAACACCGATCTGACTCTGAACTGAGCTAGTAGTCCACTTGATATTCTAATCTTCATCATCAAACCTTGATCCACTAACTCATACAACTCTTGGATCAAAGGTCCTCTTCATATTAATGTGAGCAAGACTACCTAAGGACTTCCTACTCAAAGCATTTGGTACCACATTAGCCTTGCTTTGATGATAAAGAATATCGCAATTATAATCTTTCAGCAGTTCCAACCATCTCCTTTGCTTTAAGTTCAGATCTCTCTATTGGAAAATGCACTTCAAGCTCTTGTGATCTGTGAAAATCTCACAAGTCACCCTGTACAAATAATGTTTCTAAATCTTGAGAGCAAAGATCACTGCAGCCATCTCTAGGTCGTGAGTAGGATAATTTTGTTCATGCTTATTCAACTGCCTCAAAGCATAAGCTATCACCCCACCATTCTGCATCAACACACAACCTAGGCTGACTCTGGAGGCATCACAATACATACTAAATTTATCTTCTCCATTAGGTGAGGTCAGAACTAGAGCTGTGGTCAACTTCTTCTTTAGTAACTAAAAGTTATTCTCATAAGCATCTGACCATATAAACTTCACGTTCTTCTAAGTTAGGTGAGTCATAGGAGCTACAATTCTTGAGAAATACTACACAAATCTCTTATAGTACCTAGCCAAACCCAGAAAACTTTAAGTCTCTATGACTGATATCAGTCTGGGCTACTTAGACACTGCCTTAATCTTCTATGGATTAACCTAAATACCATCTTTAAAAACTACGTGTCTAAGGAATGCAATACTCATTAACCAGAAATCACACTTCAAGAATTTAGCATAAAGCTGATGTTCTCTCAGTGTCTACAGTACTGTCCTCAAGTGATATATGTGTTCTTCTATACTCTTTAAATACACCAGTATATCATCAATGAAGACTACCATAAACTGATCCATAAATGATCTGAACACCCTATTCATCAAGTCCACAAAAGCAGTTGGTGCATTAGTTATCCCGAAAGACATCACTAGAAACTTATAGTGAATATATCAAGTGCGAAATGCCATTTTAGGAGCATCAGCTTCACTGATCCACAACTGATGATAACCTAATCTCAAGTCAACCTTGAAAAAGAACTGTGCACCCTGAAGTTGATCAAACAAATCATTTATCCTCAGAAGATGATATTTGTTCTTTACTGTCACCTTATTCAACTCTCTGTAATCAATGCACAGTCTCAATGTACCATTTTTCTTCTTCATAAACAAAATTAGTGCACCCCAAGGAGAAACACTAGATCTAATGAAACCTTTATCCAATAAATTTTGCAATTGCTCCTTTAATTCCTTCAACTCTACAGGAGCCATTCTGTAGGGCTACATCAAAATAGGAGTTGTACCTAGGCCCACATCTATACAGAATTTGATCTCTCTATGAGGTAGTAAACCTAGCAACTCCTCAAGAAAAACATCAGGAAACTCACAAGCTACTAGAACTTTTGTGAGAGACAATTTCTCCACTGAAGTATCCTTGACAAGTGCCAAGTATCCTTGGCAACCTTTCCTCAGTATCTTCCTAACCGTGATAGTGAAAATAAGATTCTGAGGTGCAGAACTCTTATTACCCATAAACTTAAACTCTTTTTCATCTGAAATTCTGAAAATCACCTTTTTACTCCAACAATCAATAATGGCATAGTGCTAAGATAATCAAACCATACTAAGGATCATATCGAACTCCATCACATCCAACAACACCAATTCCGCTAACAATTTTTTGCCTCATACTAACACCAGAAAACCAGAAAGAACAATGTCAGTGTCTAATGAATCACTTAGAGGAGTGATGACAGATAAACGAAAAGCCATCCTCGAAGCTTGCCAACATGACTTTAAAGCAAAAATGGGGGACATGAAAAATGTGTAGCACCAGGATCAATTAAAACTCTAGCATCCAAGTAATAGATTGAAAGTATACCTATAACAACAGCGTTGGATGCCTGAGCATCTTGCTGGGTGAGGGTGAAAAATCTAGCCTAACCTCGACCTCCCTGCTGGCTGATGGAAGCCTGACCAAAATCCATAGCATCCCCTCTATTACCTCTGCCACACCCCTACTGGGCAACAAGCTGCATCGTACTTAGATACTGAGTTGGAGGCAACTTATAAGGAGTTAGAGCTGAACTAATGATAGACTACTATGAAACTGCTGCTGATAGCTAGAATATGGACACGCTCTGGCAAAATGCCCCATCTATCCACATTTGAAACAAGCTCTAGGAGTCATGTAGCACAATCCTTGATGGACTCTCCCACACATCTAACAAGCATTAGCTGCTGATCCCATGCTGCCATAACTCGAACTCTGGCCAATGCTACTGTTAGTAGCTCTAGAACCAAATCTTATAGGTCTATGCGGTCCACCATGGCCATGTCTGTCATCTTGTGGACTCTCTACTGAGGTCTCTAGCTCTGCTGATAAGATCCTCTTTGTCGATTGCTAGAGCTAATCTGAAAGGTGGTGTACTGAGTACTCTGTGATCCTCCTATCTGTACATGTCCCAACTGATAAGAATCAGGCATAACTCCCTGCTTGACCAATCTAAGTTCTATTGCCTTGGCCAACTCTATCATAGACTCAAGAGTAAGGCCTACAGTAGGCATCCCAACAAATGCAGAACCCATTCTGGTGACATACGTCATAACTGTGAAGTATTGATCTCTCATCAAGTCATTTATATACTGACCTAGTCTTAGGAACTCTCTAGTGTACTCCTCTATTGATTTTCACCTCTGGTAATACCCGTCAGTTGAAGTTTGTAGCTCATCCGCATAGGCTCTGGATAGAACTGCCTCATAAACCTCTCTTGGAATTGAGACCAGGTGAGTGTCGTCATGTGTGGCTAGATGACCTGAACGAACCAATCCAGAGCTGGTCCTTCGATAGATAGCTCGACAATTATAATCCTCTGATACTCAGTGTGAGTAGTTCGAGTTCTCTTTTCTATGGCATACAGAAAGTCTAGAGGGTCTATAGTCCTGTCGAATGCTATCCTGCTGACTCTGGCATAAAACAACACTGTCTCAAGGTCAGACATACCCAGCTGATAAACATACTGCATCTATAGTGGGACTGGAGGTATAACAGCTTCTTCAAACTCCTGCTCTACAGGTTCCTTATCTTATAGCTCTCTCTACCTATGGCAACCTGCCACTCCTCGAGGTTTACCTCTGCCTCTACCTCTGCACCTGGCTGGCAGCTCTAGAGGTAAAACCTCATCCTGAAAGGACTCATCATCCTCGGCCTCAACAATCGATAGAGCAACACATGCTCGCCTCTTAATTTTGAAAAGAAACAAAACTAGCAAAATTTAGACAATAACATACAACAAATAGACATCCTAACGATTATGCGGAAAAATAGATCAAGGAAAACTTATCGAAAACATAATCGAACCTAATTTACTACAGTAGTTTCAAAGAAAAAAAGACTCTGATAACCTAGGTCCACAACATTAAAAACCTAGGCTCTGATACCAACTTTGTTGCACCCAAACCGAGGAATCATGATCAACACTAGGGAATGGGAATTCTTTCGAATCCGGAACTCATAGCAAGCCTTAAAAATGAAAACACATGCAATAATAATATAAAAATACCCCATAATTAAAAATTTAATTAATATAAAAGTAATTCTTTATATCATATCATAATAAAAATATCTTTATACAATATTTGGGTACAAGGTTTCTAATAATACAACATACTACTACTACAATAACGCTACTATTACAGTGATTACTAAAATACAAGAAGACAATAGTTCAGTATTTACATAAATCAGCCGGGGAGGAAAGAGTCCGACGAATAGTATTACAATGAAGGTTTGAAGTAGTGGATCCTAAAAAATATATTGAGGGGAGTCAGACCTCATTTAGTAGATTATTATAATATATATACATGCAACTTAAAGTTATGTATAATCAAACATTATTATAATAATATGTATATACATGCAATTCACACAGATGCTAAAATCCACTTGTATATAATAATAGATGCAGAAAAGTTTATTTTGGATGAAGGATCGGAGCAGAACCTTAAATAGTTCGCAACCTCGATCATTGAATCTCACTAGCCCACAGGCTTACTTAATTCCAAAATATTTCTCTTTTCAATTTTTGGACAGTAGACTGGCCCTGAGATACTAAGTCAACCGAGCTTCCACAGTCTCACTGTTGGTGTGATTAGCCCCGAGACACTAGGTCAATCGCACTCCCGCAATGACACCACTCTCTCACCACAATTCTCAATAATTAAATAATCAGATCTCACATCAAATAATCTCATGATATCAATCCTAAAGTCTAACGCATTAGTATGTACATAATCCTAGTGCAGCCCACTAGGTAGCATGTTCTACTGCTATCCTTCAAATAAATCGTATAATTTTTTAAAATAATAAAATGCATAATTTAAACATGATAGCATCCATTTTTAAAGAAATATACCGAATATATACCAAAATATACCAAATATATGCTAAGTATATACAAAAAATGTACGGAATATATACCGAAATATACCATATATATATATATATCACATATATACTAAATATATACGTAATCATTTAGTAAAATAATTCATATTTAAATACATTATAAAAATATGGATGCTCATAATTATGTATTTTACATGTAATGCATATATAAAATAATAACTCACAGTTGTGCGCTTCTTTAAAAGAGATATACTGGTTTGGTCCAGTAGGTCTCGGTCTCGGTGCAACTAAAGAAAATAAATAAATAATAATAATATTAGAATCAAAATCCTAATTTTATACTTTTAGAAATACTAGAGAAAAACTCAATCTAGGACACGATTCGACCAAAAATTAAAAACTCAGGATTGACCCGATGTCATGTTTTACGAGAATTCTACCGAAAATTTCGGCAAAGTCTCCTATGTAAAATAGACGTCTCTCTACTAAAAGTAAAGCTGATCCTACAAGCAAACACACTTCAATATTCACAAATGCACAATTTCTCGGGTTGGTCCCCCGAACTACACCAATTACCCGATCAAGAACCCAAATACACAAAAATCAATAATTTAATAATAATATATTAAAAATCATTAAAATCCATAAAAATTAATAAAATACTTCAATACAATTTATTCAAATAACAAAAAAATTAAATACAATTTATTTTCACATTAATTAAATAAAATCTCAAATAGAGTTAAATAATATTAGTAAAAATTACATTTTTTAAATATTCAAAATTAAATAGCATAAGGTACAATTAATTATTTAAATTACTCAATTATATAATAAAAATAGCTAAAAATCCATTTTAATCATAAAAATAATAAATAAGCTATTATTTAAATATAATTTTGAAAATTATTAATAATTAGCTAAAAATAGTAAATAATCCGTAAAAATTATTTTAATACTATTTATTATTCAAAATTTATCAAAAACACACTAATTAACAATAAATTCAATTAAAATACCAAATTTACTAATTTATATTAATTTTTTCAAAAATTAAATTTTTACATAAACATAAATAAATTCATAACTAAAAATCGAAAATCAATCTCACCTAATTTTCTTCACAAACTATACTCTAAATAATTCAAGGAATATTTTAAAAATATTCAAACTTTTCCAGCGTGGGTCATCGGAATAGTGACTCACCGAAATAAAAAAAAACCCAACAATTCCAAATGATTCAAAAAATTTAAACAAAAATGTATTTGAGTAGCTATAGTTTCACACAACAACATTTCTAACGGTATTAAGCAAGAATTAAACTAAATCAAGCTCAAAAAAATAATAAAAAAAAACCCAAATAGAGCTAAACTAAAACTTGAACATAAATCAAGTACTGGACATTCTAAGCTCAAGACAACCACAGATTAAGCTTGTTCGGATCGAGATGAGTTGAAAGTGCCCAAGATCACTAGCTATCTCCATCGGAAATGTCGCTAGCGAAGCTTGATGGAGTTGTTGCCTTCGACAAAAATCGGGGAGGAAGAGAGGCTCTGATGATGGTTGAAGTGGAGGGAAGAGAGGAGGTAATGCTGGTGAGGCAACCGTGGTAGTGTGGTGGTCGGTGGTGGTGTAGGTGGTGGCTCGGGGTGATTCTGCGTTTTCATGCAGGAAGAAGAAATTGAAGAAGAAGAGGAAAGAAATGGGAGGGAGAGAGGAAAAAGAGGGAAGGAAGGAAAGAGAAATTTTTTCTTTTATATGTTTTTTTTAATAAATAGGAAAAAGACAAAAAAATATTAAAAATTATATTTTTAAATTAAATATTCACTTTTCTAATTAAATTTATCACAAATATTAAAATATAATAAATACACTAAATTAATACTATTCATAATTAATAACAATAATATTATTATTAAATAAATAACATATAACAATAAATTAAACTTTTAAATCTCGATTTAATATTAATACCATAATAAAATAAAATAATTAACAACACTATAATCAAATTACACAAATTAATCATAATATATAAAAATATAAAATATTTATTAATACTGCATATCTCAAAATAAATTTAATAATTTAAAATATCAGGTTATAACATTAGTTACATCCATATAACAAAAATAGATTTTCTTTTAGAACTCAACAATGTGTGTATCTAGGTAATTCACCCACCCATCATGGTCACCTATGCTTAGATATTACCAAAGATAAAATCTAGTTGCCATACATATTTCTTTTACTAAACATTTATTTCCGTTTAAAATTAATTCTCAATTTTCTCCTTCTACACCTTCAAGTCCTCCTTAACCATGGATCACAGTTTCAACGCTGTCTCCTTTCAGTTCTCCAATAACAAGTACGAGTCCTCATCCTTCTCCATCATATCCTACTTTTCCTCATTATTCTCAACCATCTAACAACTCTAGTCTTTCTCCAACACCACTTATCAATGATTCTATTGTCCCATTTTCCCATTCCTCGTCATCATCTACCAGCCCCAAATCCCAATCCTTATCTACCTCATCCTCTCCATTTGAGCTTAACTTAGTTGTTGATTTAAGATCTTATGTTGCCCCAACTATTGAACCCAACTGCACATCATATGACCCTCCACCCTTCAGCAACACAAAAATGCCATGCACACCTAACTATTTCTCACACACCAAAACTTGATTACCTTCAAACCGAACTAAACACCTTTTCTCAAGCCTCCAAATATCAAGTATGGACCAATGCTATGTCTGATAAGATCAATGCTCTCCTTACTAACTCTACTTGGACTTTAGTTCTAAGGCCTTCTAATATCAATATTGTAGGATACAAGTGATATATCATATTAAAAGACACTTCAATGGTAGCATTAAATGATACAAAGCACAGTTAGTTGCTCAAGGATTCACCCAACAATCTAGCTTGGATTACAAATATAAATTTAGTCCTGTCATCAAGGCCATAATAATTCTCACCATACTTGCCCTTGCCACTATGTATTAATGGCCCATTCATCAATTAGATGTCTCTAATGGCTTTCTTTATGGGCATTTGACTGAGACCATTTATATGTGCCAACCTCTTAGTTTCATTGATTCTTCACACCCAGATCATGTTTGTCAATTAAAGAAGTCATTATATGGTCTCAAGCGAGCCCCACGGGCATGGTTCCATTGGCTAAGTACTTTCTTACTCTTTTTGAAATTTATTACTTTAAAAAGTGATCATTTTTTCTTTATCTATTGTTAAGAAAGTGATGTTGTTTTTATTCTAGTCTATATTAATGATCTTATTATTACTGGTTCTAATATTTTACTTGTTCTTTCCTTGATTTCTAAGTTAAAATAAGAATTTCCTATCATAGATCTTGGTGACTTACACTACTTCCTTGGGTTAGAAGTGCATTGGCAAACTAATGGCACTCTGATTTTGCAAACTAAATACATATGTGACTTGCTGGAACGTACGGGAATGAAGGACTCCAAATCATGTTTCACACCCATTGCTACCAAACTAGTATTAATAAATAACAGTGGCCCTCCTATTTTTAACTCTGAAGATTATTAAAAATTTATGGGTGCTTTGCAATATATTACCATTACTCGGCCAAACATTGCCTTTAGCATTAATAAGCTATGTCAATTTATAGACTCTCCTAATTAAGATCATTGACAAGCATTGAAGAGACTTCTTCGGTATCTACAAGGTACTCAGCATCAAGGTTTGTATTTTGCCAAAGACTCATCTCTATCGTTTTCTTATTATACTGATAGTGATTGGGGTGGTGATTTGGATGATTGCTGATTAACAAGTGGGTAGGTGTTTTTCTTGGCAAAACTTTTATCTTTTGGATGGCTAAAAAGCAACCTACGGTTTTCCGCTCCTTTACTAAGAGTGAATACTAAGCCATTGCTCATGCTACAATAGAACTTATATGGCTTTGTTCTCTTCTAAAGGAACTTGGGTTTTCATGCACAACCATTCAACTACGTTGTGATAACATTGGTGCAATATACTTCACATCCAATCCGGTATTTCATGCAAGAACTAAGCATATTGAGTTGGACTTTCACTTTGTTCGTGAGTAGGTTGCAAATGATTCTTTACAAGTTCAGTTTCTTTCTTCAATTGAATAGCTTACAGATGTGTTTAACAAGCCCCTCTCCATCTCGCGTTTTCAACACTTGTGTAGTCATCTTCCCCTACGTGATGTCACTGGGCTTGCAGGCGGGTGTTAGCCACACTCTTTTGAATCAATTTGAGCAGCTTTTAGTTATCCTATTGTTAGCATTTTTTTATGATTTTGTTCGTCTGTTAGTATATGTTTATCTTGTTAAGTCTGTAATAGCACATACTATATATATATGTAAACGTTCATCAACAATAAAAATCAAGGATTACAAAGCTCACACATAGCATATATAGCAAGTAAAATTTTGCCTTATATAATTAATAAATGATCAAAGAAAAATTAACATCAATACTCGAGTTAAAATTATAGTGATAAATATTTGAATAATTGATTGACGCAAAGATATCCACATGATAGTTCATCCTATTCAAAAATTCACAATCAATAAATATTTGATTTTTTTACGGATAGGTTTTTTTTTTTTTTTTGGAACATGCAGTGCCAAAATTATTGAATGGGTAAGTTAATTAATCATCACCATAATAGTAAATGCATTTCTCCAAATTTCTTAACTATACAGCAGAAAATGTTTTATAATCACACCACCTATATATATATTAGGAAAAAAAAAAACTCTTAATATAGTTAATTGGCATAGCGGCAAGTATATTTTTTTTTCTCACCTTAATTTTAAAAATTATCATGTGATTTTAATTAAATTAAATTATAATTTTAGAGGCTAATAACTCAAAAATAAATACATCAATTACATTCCTGCACAAAATTATTTATATTTAATCCGTTAAAAGTAGTTTTCACGATTTCATTATTATAATGTCAACTAAAATGAATTTTATTATTCGAGTTCATTATATTTTTTATCAATTAGATCCAATCCGCTTAATTTCAACACTTTTTTTAACAAGTAATTTAATGAATTAATTAAACAATTCAATACATAGCGAGTAAATTCACCGGGCCAAGTGCACCCTCTGGAGTAAAAGCTTCTACGGCCGGTTGACCAAAATGAGGATCCCATTTGATTTATTTAATTAATGAATGATAAAAAAATTAATATCAATTGATGATAGGTATCTGAAAAATTAATTGAAGCCAAGATATTCAGGGGAGAGCTTGTTCTATTCAGAAATTCACGATTATGAAATGCTAGATTCGAGTTTTTTTTTTTAAATGCCATATTCTCTTTCAAATAAACCTTAAAAGGAAAAGATGTAAGAAAAATTATAGGATCTAGTAAATAAATTTAAAACACCAAATAATATGATAGTAGTTAATTTAGCGGAAGCAATTGTGTTCATGTTTGATACAAAGATCTCATCTCTAATATGTAACTACAACAGAAATAAGAAAATAATTAATATTGAGAAAATATAAGACTAGATCTTCCTCTCCTATCCTTCTCGTTCAAAGGCGGCTATCAATGGGACAAACCAGAAAATTCAATTCATATAATAGAGAGGAGACCTTAGCCTTTATAAAGAAAATCCTTTAGGTTTACCTCATTAATAACCCTAGTAGGATTAGGCCTACACATACCGCCTTACCATACCAGCCCATTAAGGTGCATATAAGCCCATAACACAAAAGATCACTTTAAATATGAATTGGGCTTCCCCGCACATTCACTTAAACTATATTTGTTCAGTCAGTTTTCACAAATCAAAACATCTCACAATTAATGACATCCCAAAATATAATAAATTTTCTAACATTTTTCCACTTGGGCAACATAAATTGTGAGTTTTTAATAATTTTAAAAAACTTTTATAAAACGACTCCAGATTGAACAACAAACACAAATGTGGTAATAAATTTTTAAAAATATATAGTTTAAGAAAAATGCACTTTATAATAATCCGGTCCACATTAAATCATCTATATCGGATTATAACAGTAATAATGCCCTTTATTGACATAAAGTCAATCCACAGTCACAAATATAAATGACTTAACCAACATGGATTATGATATGGAAGTATAGCAAGAAAATAGCAACCCAAATGTGATCAATATGCTATTTTCATTGTCAGTCCTCATAATATTTTCTCTTTAACGCACACATGCTTACAAGAGCAAGAGAAATTCACAGGCTTTGAAAAGTCAATTGTTTCCAAAAATACAAATGGAAACCCCTGCACAATTGTTTCCTAAACTCAAATGGAAATACTTATATAATGACCAAAAATGATACTTAAAGCTAAAACACAAATGTCTTAAGTTTTTTGTGGCTAAACACCACCTCTTATTTTCGGAAACATAAAAGAAATATTTGTAATGATCATTGGTCATGCTTAAGATGAAAACACAAATGTCTTAAGACTTTAACTTTAATTTATTGCATGCAAACTCAATATATTCATAAAATCAAAATAAAATGATGATCATCAAACCATGGCATATTCACATATAAATATGCATCTCACATACATATATATGATAATAGTAAACGCATATGGAAATCTATAAATAATAAACTCCCACTAATCAATGCATATGGTGATACTTAACGTAAGTATTTGACCACAAACAACAAACTCCCACTAATCAAGTGAATTAAATATTCACAAAATGTTCATATCTCTAACAAACATCATGTATTTATATAATTTGATTGGTGAATGAACAATTATTACTATTATGCAATTTAATCTTATAATCTCATCACCAATTAAATTTTTCTGCAATAATCTTCACAATGAGATATTTAAATAACATATGCCTAAAAATTCTTATTGATCTTTGAAAAACTAGAATAACACCTAATGTGCCCATAAATAAAATACAACATATAAAATTTCAGAATAAACTCTCTTCTGTAACTCCACAACTAATAACAAGTGGCAGATTTAGCAAGTGACATAAATATTTTAAGTATAGATATTTAACACTCCCACAAAAGATAATTTCACAAACCTCACATAAATGCTTTAAATATTTTAGATGAAGATAAATATCACTCCATCTCAATAATAACAATTCTCATAAATATTTAATAATAACATTTTTTCTCAAGCTGAGTTTACTAAGCGTAAACTTTGTGAAAGATACCAAAACATGGAGTTTAATATTGACAAAATTCAAATACAAAAAATAATTAAAATTTCTCTAAACCGTTAATGATGAGAAATTAAACACCTCCATTTAGTATTTTGTAAAGTGGATAAGAAAATAGAAAATTATCTCCCACTAGTCAACAAATATAAATGCATCAACTTATTTTTTTTAAACCACTCAACTTTGCACTATGCAAAATTTCAATTTCATAAGTGCAACAATCCTCAACCTTATAAAATTAATTTTTGGAAAATTCATTAACCATCTTAACACATTAACATTTAAGAATGATGTATTTACAAATATCAAACAATAATACTTGTTAAAATAAACTAATACTCATGAATAAATCATCACAAAATGTATGAGAATACTTTATTACTATAATCCCCAAACATAAAGTTTAGTTAATTCTCATACTCCTCAATAATTTGTAGAGGATTATTTTAACATTTATCACATAAATTCTCAAAGAAAATAAACAAAAATTTACCAATGAGTAATTTTCTTTCTCATGATATGAGCTATATAACACATTTTTCTTACCATTAATTGCACAACAAACAATTCATTAACAAGCACCTCATTATTCATAGGAATAGCAAGATCAAATAAACTTTTCAACAATATTAGTAAAAAAATTATTTTCACAAAATTACACAATATGCACGGAGAGAAACTAATACACATTAGACTTTAAAAATTATGAAGCACAAAATATTAATAAATTAAAAATATTCTGTCAACTCAAAAACTTTAAGGTTTCTTTAATAAACTCATTTAAAATCTCAAAATTAATCAATTAAAATTTATTCACACTTTTGCAAATATTTAGCAAATAATCCAAAATGTTCTAATTCTCACCCTATTTGCTGGAATATTTTCTTCACATATCAAATAAAATTTTAACAAAAAATTAGTACTAATCTCTCACCCATATCAAATGAAAAAGAAAATTTAAAGAAGTTAAAGATAAATAAATAAATAATTTTAATAAAAGAAAATTTCAAATTAATTTAATACTACAAATAAAAAAACTATTAAATATATATAATAATTTTACAACAAAAGAATTATTTAAAATTTACTTTAATAAATAATCTCAAAACTCCCATATATATAATATACCCAAAAATAAATAAAACTAAAATAATAAAAATCTCACCCCTTTAATATATTCTTAAATGCATAATATTTAACACAAATCAATATTCAAAACAACATCAATTTATAAAATATAAAGCTAAAAATATCACAAACAACACAAGTAATTACACCAAATTTACTTTTAAACAAATATCTACACAACGCTTAAAGGTAAGCATATAAACTATAGATACTTATTCTTAATACAAAATTCTAAAAGTTATGGAACTTTATACAATTACTCATCTCAATATTACATCTCATTCTCATAAAAATTGTTCAAAGATAACACAAAAGCATGTATTTACTAATGGGTAATATATAAGCTTCAAGAGCTTAGAAGTATCATTCTAGCTATTTTTGTTATTTGGATAAATTTTAGTATCACCACATATTCACCTTTGGACAAAATATGTCCATGCAGTAGAATTTTTCATCAAAAGAATTTTGGCATGACTACATGTTATCCTTTGGGAAGAACATGCACATGTAATAAAATGTTTTATATGAAGCTCACAAATGAGAACACTCTAATCTTTGAGAAAATCATCTCCTTTGGGCAATAAAACCTCTAAACTAGAGCACTCCCAAAACATAAATACTTCATATTAGTCCCCACACACTATACAACAACCTCCTTTGGGCAAGTCAGTATATATAATATAATCCCCACATGATTTCTAAACTAATACACATAATAACGCCCTTTGAGCAGGTTATTATATATATTATTTCAGAAATTATTCCTTCACAAAAATTGAAAATAATTATACAAGTCTCAATAAATGTTCCACTTTGGTGGTAACATTCACATTAACCTATACAATTTTTTTTCAATTAGGAATTTCTCAAAAGCCCATTAGTAATATGCATATTAAACACAAATGTATGCATAAAGTCACAAACATGAGATACTAATCACAAATATATCTCTGTTGTTAAATACATGCTAAAACACATAAACTTTGAACATAAAACACACATTTTTATTGTAATTATGTCATGTAAACAAACTCAAGAGCAAACGACATCACTTATATCAAAAACCACCAACATGAGTATAAATAATTATTGACTCATGATTAAATAATCCGACATTTAGTAAATAACTTTTCACAACTCACATGAAAATAGTTCTCTTTTTTTTTTTATGCACAAATATAAACATAAATATATGTATAATTTAAACCATGTAATATATATATAATAAGATATCACAAACATATCTTGTATGATTGCACCTCTTTACATGCTCAACAAGCAAAATGTATATTAATCTCTCAAGTATAAATTTTAAAAAATAAATTAACCTTGTATTTGGATGCAAACATTTGATTTAAAAATTTTAAACTTCAATAATAACAATTTCAAATAACATGCAATTAAATGTTATTTCAAACCCTCACTAACTTAGTCCTCAAATAAAATATTTGATCCAAAGTTAAATCTATGATAAATTCTATTATACCCAAACATAGTATAATTAATATTTATTTTGAGAGATATAATTTTATAAATGCTTAAATTACATAACTTCACAAACTCACTAGTGTCATACATAGCCATTCGTCATGTATAATATGATCACAAAATTCTATTTATTGATCTTATATACCAATCAAATTAATTAATTTTCAACACTCAAAATATTAATTCAGACCTAATTATATAAAATTTTCTCATTTAAAACATAAATTATGCTTATTACTCAAGGAAAGCATTAAATAAGTCAACTTACAAGTTTGACCACACTAATCAATAATCCTAGTTAAAATAGGATTTGTGCTCCCCTTTTATTTTTGAATTTATCTAAATCTTTTAATTAAATAAAATAATATTAAAAATCCAAATTAGATTTGGATAAAGATTTAAAAACCCAAATCATATTTCATTAATAAGAAAATCAAAACCAAATTGAATTATAATTTCAAAAAACCCTTTCAACAAATTTTGTTAATTCAACAGTAATCCAATAATTGATCAAGAAAATTAAAAAATCTTAACAAAATAAGGGTTATTATTCATTTATGCTGCATCATTCACAAACAAAACAAATTTCAATGACATAGAATCAATTTTACATAATTGCTCTAATTCTACGGTACATGCTCTTTCTTTCACTAAACCAAGGCATGAGATATAAAATATATTAGAGGATCATTGCATATATTCTATTTTAACCTAAAATTTGATATTTGATGGATTTGCTATAAATTTAACGCCAAATATTTATATTTGATTATAATAGATAATAACCAAATATAATCCGGATCAATAAAAATAAAGTGAAAAGAATTAAAGAAAATTACAGAGCAAATATTTGATACACCCACAAATATTAGGATCTAAATATTAGTCACATAATATTAGATCCTAAGTCAAAATAATAAGCTAAGTATTAGCATGCTTACATGTTAACATGCTTACACTATTAGCATGCTATAGTGTTATTAGCTTATCCTATTTATTCACGCTCACACCCACACTTATCCTAATATTAACATGTTGAATATTAGCGTGTTTTTTTTTTCTTCGCACATCAATTGTGCAGATAAATGGATATAACCACACTCTGACATAATTAACCCAACAAATCAAATAGATAACTAAAATATTGTAAATATATATGCGGAAATACATAATATATGAAAATAATTATATGAACGTGATATTAAATTTAATCAATAATTGATCAAATTATTAATCTAAATAATTTAATTTCAATTTCAATTAATTTATGGTTTTAATTTATGCACAAACTAAGCTTTGATATCACAAGTAAGAAAAATTATAGGATCTAATACATAAATTTAAAACACCAAATAATATGATAGTAGTTAATTTAACGGAAGCAATTGCGTATCTTTTTCATGTTCGATGCAGAGATCTCATCTCTAGTATGTAATTACAACAAAAATAATAAAATAATTAGTATTGAAAAAATAGAAGACTAGATCTTCCTCTCCTCTCCTTCTCACACAAAGGTGGCTATTAATGAGACAAGTCAGAAAATTAGATTCATATGATGGAGATGGAACCTTACTCTCTATATAGAAAATCCTCTAGATTTACCCTATTAATAAGTCTAGTAGGATTAGGTCTACACTTACCGTCTTACCATACCAGCCCATTAAGGTGCATATAAGTCTATAATACAAAAAATCACTTTAAATATGAATTGGACTTCCCCGTACATTCACTTAAACTATATTTATTCAATCAATTTTCATAAATCAAAACATTTTACAATTAATAAAAGCCCAAAATATAATAAAATTTCTAACAAAAGAAAGATGCCATTAATACCAATATATGTCTATTATTAAATTTACTCGACCTAAGAGTATCAGAAACATCTAGCAGCAATGTCACTGAACTAATAAGATAATTGAAAAAATAGTAAAAAGTGGAATTACATTATAAATATGTCATATATAGCCTATTCAGAGTGGAAATAAAATATCTAATTGAAGTGATGATAAATATTAGAATAATTTTCAATTTAATTTGAGATGTAATCAATATTTTTTTTTTATAATATTTAAAATGAAGGTTAAGCATAATGTTATGCATTTTCTCAATGTTTATCTCAACTTTATATATACCCTTTATTTTCAATCACAATAAATTTCCAAAAGAAATTCAAAATGATTTCAAATAGGTTTGATTTTTATTTTCACATTTAATATCTTATAAAATAATTATACATAAATTAGATCTATATATTTTTTTTGGCAAATTATACTACTCTGGAGTACTCAGATATAAATATCCGAATAATATTTAGGAATAACTCTTGATATCCAAATATTAATTGTCATTATTAGGATTAAAGAAATAAATTACAACGGAAAAAAAACCTAACACAGAAATATGTTTTTTTTTTTTGGAATATAAACTTTATTGATGAATAGCATCAGCATACAAAAGACCCAAAGAGCAGTCAAAGCAAAAGAGATACAATTTTTTAAAGTTACTGAAGCAAGTCAATTTGTAGGTCTATTGCAATTTCTTTTAATATAGAGGTTATATGACTTAAATAACATGAGGTAACATTCTCCTTTTAAATTGATAAGGGAAAATCTGCACCTTAAAATGTTTTTAAAAAAAAGTTAGAAGAGTTATCACTTAATTATTTCTTTACTGTGACAATTTCTTTTAACAAAAGAATGTGTATAGATTTCAAAATAAAGAAGCAAATATAAAATAATTAAGTAAGGTGATGTCCAACTTAATTAACCTACAAATTGTCCTTGCTAAATCTTCAAGTCTCTGTCAATTCTTTTAATACCCATATAGGCGTTATCTCTTATTAACAACCTACAATCGCACCATCCATACCGGCAAGAAAGCAACCAAAAAATTATTGAGAGGCACATCCATTAAACTGAGGATATATATCATTGAAATTTGATAAATAAAAATATGATACTAGATTTTATTTCCTAAACTTTAATTTCATTTTTAAGTACACCAGACTTTAATTTCATCATTTGAACTCTCACACTTTTAATTTTAGTCACATTAAGGATTTTTTTTGTGCTTTTGAATCGAGTCAAGTCAAATTGATATCTTATCTTCTATTCGATCTTTTCTCATGCAAACTTTTACATAATGCTGATTTATTGCACTTCAAATATTTCAAAGCATTGCCAAAAAACCGCAATGTGACTAAAATTAGAAGTACAAGAGTGCAATGAAAGGAAAGTTGGAGTGCTTAAAAGTAAACATGCACAGGTTTAGAAACTTCAAAGTATAAATATATAATTGAAACAAAAATGTTTCAAAGCCTCTCCTCTCAAGATGTAAGCTACTTGGTATCTTTGGTTCAAACTCTATGTAATGCTTGTGGAATTAGGAAGAAAATGAAAAACATTCTTCCTCATTCCACAAGCATCACATAGTGTTTGCAAGATACTATTCTAACTCCTAATTGGATATGCAATTATAGTTTTCAATTTAATTTGATGCAAGCTACTTGGTATCTTGATTCAAACTCAATGTAAGGCTTGTGGAATTAGGAAGAAAATTAGAAGAACTCTTCCTCATTCCACAAACATCACATTGTGTTTGGAAGATACATTCCTACTCTAGTTGGATATGTAATAATGCAATGGGGGATGTCAAATGACCATGTTCCTTTCTGAATTTATAGGCTCATTTCTCAACTACCATCACTATAATATTAAATGCAATTCTTCAAATTTTTTAATAACACAGCAGAAAATGTTTGTAATCACACACATATAAATATATTTTAGGAAAAAAAATACTCTTAATATAGTTATTTGGTATAATGGGGATAATTTTGTTTTGTTTCTAGTTATAGCCTTGCAAAGTGTAAGGATTATTTTGTTCTCTTACCCTAGTTATAATAATTATCATATGTTTTAAAATTAAATGAAACTATGAGTTTAAAAGCTACGATAACCCAAAAGTAGATACATCAATTAAATTCTTGTACAAAAGTGTTCAAATTTAATCGGTTAAAGTAGTTTTCCTGCTCTAATGATTATAGTGTCAATTAAAATAAATTTCATGATTCGAGTTTGTTACATTTATAACCAATTAGATATATTCAGCTTATTTTCAGCACTTCTATTAGCAAGTAATTTAAATAGAAACTTTAGTATATAGCGTATATAGAAGGTAAAATTTTGACTTATTTAATTAATAAATGATCAAAGAAAAGTTAATGTCGATACTCGAGTTTAAATTAGTAATGAGTATTCGAATAACTAATTGACGCAAAGATATTAAGGGCACTATTCATCCTATCATATGTTTAAAAATACTAGATTCTCTTCTGGACAAGCTTTGAAAGGAAAAAGAATGTCGGATTAATGCCAATAGACATCTATTATATTGAATTTACCCAGCTAAAGAGAATTAATTTTCTTTTTTATTTTGGAAACATCAAGTGCCAAAATCACTAAATTGATAAGTTAATTGAAAATTAGCAAAAAGTGGAATTCCTTTATAAACATATCATATGTAGTTTATTTTGAGAGAAAATAAAATATTTATTTGGAGACATATACCCATATTCGAGTAATTCAGTTTTAATTGGAGATGTATGTTAAAATAAGATTTTTTAAGAATAATGTTACGAATTATCTCAATGTTTATATATATATATATATATATATATATATATATATATATATATATATATATATATATATATATATATATATATATATATATATATATATATATATCCTTTGTATATTTTAATCACAAGAAATTTACAAAAGAAATTCAAAATGATTTCGCACTAGTTTTGATTTTCATTTTTGTTTAAATATATTATAGAATTATTATACATAAATTACTTAGTATAGGATCTACATTTTTTTTTTTGTGAAAATTCTCATTATTAGAAACAAAATAAATAAATTACAACAAAAGTCCACCAAAATAAGCTAACACAGAAATGTGGGGGTTTTTTTTCGAAATATGAACTTCATTGATGAATAGAATCATCATACAAAAGATTCAGAAGAGCAGTCCAAGCAAAACAGTTACAGTTTTTAAATGCTGCTAAAGCAAGCCAAATTGCAAGCTTATTCCCATTTCTCTCAACAAAAGAAATATGTACAGTTTCAAAAGAAAAAAATAAAATTAATTAAGGTATTATCCACCTTAATCAACCTATGATGTTGATTCTTGCTAAATCTTCAAGTTCCTCCAATTCTTCTACACGATTGGCCGCTACCCAGTACCCATACAGGCCATAGTCACATCATCCATGCATTTCCTGCAAGAAAAGCAACCAAAAAATTGTTTGGAGGCACATCCATAAAAATGAGGATATACAAAAATATGAGATGAGAACTTAAAAGAGTTATAGAGGGGTGAATAGGACTATCGAATAAAAATAGAAAATGAAAGGAATTTTTTATAAAAATTGAGTAAAAATTGAGAAGGAAAAATGAAAAATATAAATATTTAAGGAGTTTAGTTTCAATAATAATCCTATGTCTCCACTTAATTTATCCCCAAGTTATGATTTTTAATTACCTACAATCTTATTCACAAGATTGAAAATACACAAGAGTTTTATGGCTTACTCTTACTATTAGTATAAGGTATGCCCTAGTAGCATTTTTGTAATTATTTAGACATTGTATATAATCCCTATGGCAATAAAATATTCTTTTAAATAAATATATTATTTTTTTTGAGTATTTTTCCTTTAGTATTATGTTGAATAAATTTATTATCAAAGAGTTGATAATATAAATTACAAATTTATTCAGTACATTTACTATAAATTGTTCGTAGTCGATTAATTAATATTTGGATAATATTAATTAGACTATCACCTCTGTCTATTTTCCTTGATTAGTGTGAGAAACTAATAGTGGGAGGTAGTGAATCTCATGCTACTTGATATGAGTGATCAAAATAGACATGTGGATATTCATTGGATGGGTTAATCAAATAGTGACATTAGTATTGTGATTGCAAGGATATTCACATATAATCAACAATCACAATCTAGATTATAATGGTGCATATAGTCCTTAGACTTGAGGTGATATAGTCATCCACATTTAGATGGTTAGAGTTTGTTACCGCTTACATATTTGTGTTAATCATCACATGGTTATATGGCATATGGTGGCTCTAATTAGTTAAATGTAAGGATGAATGTTTAACCAAGATGGGATTCATTACCTGGTGTGAACCGAGATAGATCCTATGCTATCTAAATTTATTCTTGACGAATATATTACTGGCCAGGATAAATACAACACAATCTGAAAAAGAGTTTCAGTACTAGAAAGAGTTATAGTATTTGTTCTATTTTATCAAGAATTAAAACTTAAGATGAGGTCATATAATAAAGTTATTAGAGTTTGATAATACCTTGACTCTAGGCTATATTGGGATCTTTAATGAAAGAAATTTAATGCATGGTAATTATGATCAGGTTCATGTGAATCATAATATGCATTCATTTCTAATTGGGTAGCTGTGATATCGATACTAGGAGTCACTCACAACTTATGAGAACTAAATGTGAATAATTGGGATTTTCACATTTAGAATTGAAAAGAGTTTCAAATAATATTAAATGTTAATATTATATTTTCTCATTGTCATTTAGACATGAACCTAATAAGTCACACCTAATAGAGTTTTATTTATTCACTATAGTATTAATCTAATTATTGATTAAAAGAGTTTAATCAATTAATCAAGATTAATAGAATTAGATTTATGTTTTGAACAATGATTCTAGTATATCATGAAATCTAATTCAAATAAGAGTATTATTTATTAATTAATATTTAATTAATATTGGATATTAATTAATATATATTAAATTAATAATTATATGTATGTTGTTATTTATTTATGGACTTATATTAATGGTCCAAATTTATTTGGACATAGACCAAAATTTATTTTGGACCAAAGATTAATTAAAGTCCATATCTATGTATATGTAAAATAATACATTTGATGTATACTTTACATACAAATTTATACATTAATATGTGTAGGTGGCAAGCTCAATTATTGAATTAAGCAAGGTGGCATATTAATCAAGTGGATATTTCTAAAGTATGCCTAAGGTGTCATTTTTAATCATTTGGATGGTTAGGTGTATACCTAAGGTGGCATACTTAATAATCACTTAATTAATTAATGCATACTTTTCCTTAGTGGGAAATTACTACACATATATCATTTCATATATCTACAGCAAGTCAAGTGACTTGGAAAGAAAAGGAAGAGGAAAAATAATGCTTAAGTGAGTTTTTGTTTAAAGAGTTAAGAAAAATCACTAAGTGATTTTGGTTATAATAAGATCATAAACCAAAAATTAACACAACATATACTAAATATATACTTTATACTTGTGCTCTTAATTAAATTAGTACAAGTTACTAAGTTTAATTAACACAAGTAAGTAACAGATAAGGCTTTGGTGTTTCAAACTAGAGGCCTTACATTTGGAGGGCTAAGCATTTTATTCAAGGAATTGAACAAAAGGAAGGCTAAGTTCTACAACAAGTAAGTTTACAAACTTATAATTAATTAATTATTTGTTTGTATATTGCTTAATTTATTTAGTTGTGTATTTCAATGCAATTTGAATCCTGGGCAAATGATATTCTTTGTTTTATGAAGGGTTATGATGAGTAAATTTTTGAAATTTACTCTATTTAGACTTGTGCTTACAACACATGTATTTATTTCTAAATACCATAATTGATTTCTAACACTTACAACCTTACAACTTGAGTTTTCAAGGCTCACTCAAAAACCAAATCCCAAGTGTTTCAATGGACAACACTTAAACCAATTCATTTAGAAATAAATCTCACTTCCCTTCTAATCTATCCCAAGATTTAAGATTAAGAGAAATTCTATTTCTAACACACAACCAACTCTCATAAGAGTTTATACAACAAATTGTTTAAGAGAATTTTTAGGGCTCAATTAAACGCTTAAGATATAATGAATAATAAATAAGTTTCTTAACCTATCAATTGAATTCTAAGGAGTTTTTATATAGAAAAACACTCAAAAATATAGTTGTTGGATGTATCAAACATGTCTCAAATGTCTATATTTGATTTTGAATCAATCTTGGACTTTATTCTATCAAAATGCCGCTCATGAGTGAACAGTGCTCGTAAAGAGTAAGTTTTGGCTCGTGAGGGGCAAAAATATATCTGTTGCATTCAAATATTTCCATTGGAAGCTGACAGTACTTCCCTCATGAGCAAAAATGCTCGTGAGCAGCACTGTCCCTTTCCTCAACAAGAACACTAAAAAAAGAGGACAGCTCGTGAGATGCTCATGAATGGGACTAAAGACGATCGAATCAGTCTTAAATTTCTTCATAAAAATTGTAGATAATTTTCTTATATTTTCATATCACTTTGAATCACCTCAATTTAACATCGGTAGCTCAAGATATTACTGAAATACTAAGACATGCTCAATCTGAAATGCAAGCTGCATATGCTGATTTCGACTTAAGATTTGCATACTCAAATGAGCTCAGATTTTTACAAATAAACTCAATTCAGAAAGCTTAGGATTTATACTTCAAAAGTGAAGAAGATTATTTTCTCATTTAAAAGCTCTAAAGATTTCAAAAGTCTTCTTGAATCTCAGACATCAAATTAGCCTAAAAAGTCACTATTCATCCCAAAAATGTATATGTTTGGTATATAATTCCCAATACACATAATTGAAATTATTAGTATCAAAATTGTTTGTCAAAGTCCAAAATTAGGAATTTGATCATGCAAATGGTCAAAAATCTCCCCATTTTTGGCTTTGACAACCAATTTAAAAAGATGATAAATAATATGTGTGTGTATGTGTAACAAAATAAATAACATATATAAGCATGTTAATTAAAATAGCTCCCCCCTTCAAATTAAATAGATGCAAAATGAGAAAATATTTTGCCCCCCCTTAACATATGCATAAATTCAATAGTTATCATATATCAGAACATATAAATAAATGAATTATCATAGCATGTATAAGGGTTAATGTAGCATATTTAACAAATATATTTCTTTATTTTTCCTCCTTTTTAAAAATGATAAGAAATATAAATTTATTTTATTACCCTTCTTGTCAAATATAAGGACAACATAAAAATTTAACATGAGGGACAATGTCTATCAAGACAAAGGTGTTAAAAATAAATCCTGATAACAAGATTATTAAAAAAAAATTATTCTAAACAGCATGAAGGAAATAATTTCAAACATATATGCATGTAGTGCTACAATAATACATCACAAAATAGTACATATTACATGATCATGTAGAGTTTAGCTAGTCAGTTAATCATACATAATCATGTGGTACTTAGCATATCTTAAACACAAACACAATTAATTATCCCCTAAGCACATAGCTTCTTCTCCCCCTTTGTCAACGACAAAAAGAAAAGAGAGAGATATAAGAGGAAATAGACCTAAAGGAGCCAAAAATACTAGAGGAAATAAAAGATCAAGAACCAAAATAATGAAAGCAAAGATAATCAAAATCTTTATAAAAGTCATTTTATTTTCAAAGATAAAATCCATTCCTAAGAAGAATTTATACATGAATATGAATTTTGCAGGTATAAGCATAATTAAAAGTCATGCATAAATTAAAAAAATGGCATTAAAAAGTAAAGTTACAATGATGTGAAGAAGATAAACTAATAGCTTAAGGCTTATATCTAGAAAATATCCAAAAGATAAACCAAACAGAAATGGTTACAATAATCATAAAAAAATTGAAAAATTTAGATATGAAAAGTATACAAAAAAATAAACAAAAGAAAATTAGCCTTGTGGAGGAGGAAAAGGAGGAGGAGAAGAAGGCCAAGAGCATTGTATGTTATGATGAGCATACAATTGATGAATATCATATTCCATGTGATCCATTCTTAGCTCAAATGATTAAGTTTAGTGTCTACTTGATTAAACCTTGTATTGAAGTTTGACTCCACTATGGATAGGAGATCAAACAAACCACCAACCTAAGTGGGCTCATCATAAACACTTTGAGAAGTGGAAGGTCCTCTTGCCCTTTTTCTTTGATATTAAAGAGGAGTATGCTCTTGAGGAATTTCTTCTTCAATAGGAATACTTTCAAGTCTAAGAGTGCCTATTTGCTCAACATCTTCTAAATCTTGTTCTTACTCCTCATTAACATCTTTATCTTTTACTTCATCTTTCGAAAACCAAAAGTTTCTAACAAGCTTGAATTGCCTAAAATTTCTTAAGAGTTTATCATCAAGAAAGGATGGAGGAATGGAAGGAATGGTCCTTAAGTTAATCCCAAAGTAATGAGCAATCTTAATGATAAAACCTCCTCTACATAAGGCACCACTCACACTATCACTAGCTAACCAAAACCTCCATTAAAGCCATCCTCCCAGCTCAACATCAATACCTTCAACAAGAAATCTAAAAAGGGAAAGATCATAAAAGGAAATAGTTTCATTACTTAAGCCCCTAGCATGAAAAGAGTAGGTAATGAACCTATGTACATACCAAAGATATTTTGAAGCCAAATTAGATGCTTTAGTGTGTCGTGCTTCAAAGGTTTTTGCATTAGGTTTAGAATGTTAAGACCAAAAAGGATTAGGAAGCCAAGTTGAAATAGGAGAGACTAAACCTCCTTATTTAAAGTTGAAGATGCTATCAAAAGCTTGAGAAGTAAAAAATCTATCTCTCCCACCCAATCTAAATCCTATGTTATTCATAGGATTTTGCTCATTAAAGTGATAGGTTCTCAAGCAATAGGAAGTAAGAAATTCATGGACTAATATGAGATAGGTAGGAAAATCATCGAATGCAAAATCATACAAACCCACATTATTAAGTAAACCTCCAACCTCATTAAAAAAAAACCATCTTTTCCAAGGTAGTTTGAGACATATATTTAGAAGAAACAATTTGCCTATCCTTGAAATGAGTAAGCCTTTCCCTAAATTGAATTGAATTGTAAGAGAGAGGAGGTTACTTCTTAAGTTGATCTTTGGTAGCTCTTCTAGAGGATGAAGAGGCACTTTGTGCATACTTAGCCTTTAGAGCCATGACAAGGGTATGAAATGGTTAAGGATGAAGAGTATTTTTTGAGAGAAAGAGATTGTTTTGAAGGGATTTATTAGAAAATGCAACTGATTGTAAATGAAAGGAAGATGTTATGGGGTTTATATATAAAAAAATAATAATATAAGTCTTAAAACTGCTTAAAAAAGGCAGGTTATCGTTTTTTTTAAACAAACAATTAAAATAAAACAACAAAAAAAAAGAAAAAAAAATACTATCAAATTGCTACTCACGAGCGGTCCGCTCGTGAGCGGTTCTGGATAAACAAACCCGCAACGGTCATGAGCTCAATGGCTCGTGACAAAAATTGCAAAAAGGTCCCTGTACTTTCAAATCTATTGCAACAAGGTCCTAAAATGTGACATATAGGCCTATGAGCATAAAATTAATCATTCAATTAAAACAAATGACAGTTAAAAAAAATAATTTTGATATATATCATTAAGAATTAACAAAATCAAAGAGAATTTTGTAAATATGTAAAAAAAATTATTAAATAATTTTGCTTAAAAAAATTTAAAATTAATTTAATATATAATTAGGATGAAGTATTAGAAACCAAAAATAAACTAAGAATATACAAACCATGATTATGCATGAATTTAGGAATTGTATCAGATATGAAAAATAAACAAAAACTAAACATTAGAAAGAAAATAATTACAAAAAGAATTCAATCATCAATTAAGCAAGTTATCAGGACAAGCTTGAACCATTAATCAAACCAAGTTCATACTTAATAAAATTTAATCTTTCCTCACAAAGAGGCTTGGTAAAGATGTCTGCTAATTGATGATTAGTATCAACAAAATTAAGAAAAATATTACCATTTTGCACATGATCACGCAAGAAATGATGTCTAATATCAATATGCTTAGTTCTAGAATGTTGAATGAGATTCTTACTAAGGTTTATAGCACTTGTATTATCACATTTAATTGGAATATGATGAATATCAATGCCATAGTCCAATAGTTATTATTTTTGCCATAGAACTTGTGAGCAATAACAACTAGCCGCCACATATTCTGCTTCAGTGGTGGACAAGGCAACTGAAACTTGTTTCTTACTAAACCAAGAAACTAAGCAATTTCCTAAAATTTGACAAGTTCCAGAACTACTTTTTCTATCTAGTAGGCTACCAGCAAAATTAGCATCAGAATAACTAATCAAGTCAAAGGACAAACTCCTAGGATACCAAAATCCTAAATGCATTGTACCATAAAGTTATTTGAAAATTCTTTTGATAGCATTCAAATGAGATTCCTTAGTACTTGATTGAAATCTAGCATATAAACACATACCAAACATAATATCGAGTCTACTAACGGTTAAATAAAGAAGGGATCCAATCATACCTCTAAATCGCTTTTCATTAACCGGTTTTCCATTCTCATCGTTTTTTAGTTTAGTTGTGGTGCTCATTGGAGTTTTACTTAATTTAGCTCCATCCATTCCAAACTTCTTGAGAATGTCCCTTGCATATTTGGTTTGATTGATGAAAATCTCATCTTTATATTGTTTGATTTGAAGTCCAACAAAGAATTTGAGTTCTCCCATCATACTCATCTCAAATTCTCCTTGCATTAATTTTGAGAATTCCTCACACAAGCAATGGTTAGTATCACTGAAAATAATATCATCATCATAAATTTGAATAATTAATAAATCATGCTTGGATTTCTTTATGAAAAGAGTTGTGTCAACCTTTCCTTTAGAGAAACCTTTCTCTAGTAAAAAGCTACTCAATCTTTCATACTAAGCTCTTAGAGCTTGTTTCAATCCATATTGTGCTTTTGAAAGTTTAAACACATGATTTAGAGAATCAAAATTTTCAAAACTCAAAGGTTGTTCAACATATACCTCCTTTTTAATAAAACTATTTAAAAATGCACTTTTAACATCCATTTGATAAAGTTTAAAATTCATGCATGATGCAAATGCAAGTAGCATCCTAATAGCTTCTAACCTTGCAACGGGGGTAAAGGTTTCATCATAATCAATGTCTTCCTCTTGATTATAACCTTTAGCTATTAGTCTAGCTTTGCTCCTAGTTATGAGACCTTGTTCATTCATCTTATTTCTAAACACCCATTTAGTGCCAATAATAGAATGATGTTTAGGTCTACTTATTCATTCATCTTATTTCTAAACACCCATTTAGGGCCAATAATAGAATGATGTTTAGGTCTAGGAACCAAGGTCTAAACCTTATTTCTCTTAAATTGATTTAACTCTTTTTTCATAGCAAGGACCCAAAATTCATCACTCAAAGCATCATCAACATTTTTGGGTTCAATTTGAGAAATGAAAGCTAAATTAACAATAAACTTAAGTTTAGATCTAGTAGTTACCCCTTTTATAGTGTCACCTATGATAAGGTCTTATGGATGAGCTTTCTTGAATTGCCAATCCTTTGAAATTTCATCCTTCAAGATAGGTTGAGATGTCTCCTCATTATTTTCCTTGTTTGGTCCTTCAAGTTCCAAAGGTTTGCTTGCAATTTCTTTTTGTGTATCCATAATTTCATTTTCACCTACAAGATCATCAACACTACAAACATCCTTTCTAAGATCAAGTGAGTTTGATTCATTAAATACAACATGCATTAATTCTTCAACTACTAGAGTTCTCTTATTAAAGACCCTATATGCTTTGCTAGAGATGGACTAGCCTAGGAAAATTCCTTATCGGCTTTGAAATCAAATTTCCCAAGATTATCCTTAGTGTTTAATATAAAGCACTTGCATCCAAATACTCTTAGATGTGAGATTTTGGGTTTTCTATTATTCCATAGCTCATTAGATGTCTTATTTAAAATTGGTCTTTTAAAAACTCGATTTGAAATATAACAAGATGTATTAAAGACTTCCGCCCAAAAGTATAAAGACAAATTATACTCATGAAGCATTGTTCTAGCCATTTCCATAAGAGTTCTATTTTTCCTTTCAACTACCTCATTTTGTTGAGGATTTTTAGGAGATGAAAATGTATATGAAATACCATCTTTATTATAAAAGGTTTTAAAAAATTTATTTTCAAACTCAGTTCCATGATCACTTCTAATGGAAGAGATACAAAAACCTTTTTCTTTTTTAACTCTTTTAGCAAACTTTTTAAAAGCTTTAAAAGCATCTTCTTATAAATAAGAAAACACAACCAAGTAAATCTAGAGTAATCATCAACCAATACATATGCATAGTGCATTTCACGAAGACTAGCAACTCTAGTTGGTCCAAACAAATTCATATGTATAAGTTCAAGTGGTCTAGAAGTGGATACTACATTTCTTTGCCTAAATGAGGACTTATATTATTTTCGTTTTTGACAAACATCATAAGGTTTATCCTTAGTGAATTCAAGCTTAAGTAAACCAATCACAAGTTCATGTTTACAAAGATCATTCAAAAGCTCAAAATTTGCATGTCCTAACCTTCTATGCCATGTCCATGTGTCATAGGAAATTGGAATTAAGCATTTTATGTTTTTGTTATCAATCTTATTCAAATCAATAACATAAAAATTATCTACTCTTTCACCACTAAAAATTACTTTGTCTTCATTAAGACTACTAACAAAGCAATTTCTAGGATAGAAAGTCACCTTATTTCCCATGTCACATAATTGACTTATACTTAGCAAATTATGTTTAAGACCATCAACAAACAAAACATGATGTATAGATAAGGATTGAGGATTACCTATTTCTCTAATGCCAATAATTTTTCCTTTTGCATTATCCCTGAAAGTAATGTGTCCTTCATCCTTAACATTAAGTTTGTTAAATTGTTCTTTGTCTCCAGTCATGTGCCTTGAACATCCACTATCAAGATACCACTTGATTTTTATTTTTTTAGATTTGAAGCACACTTACATAAAATAATTTAAGTGACTTTTCAAACCCAAACCTTTCTTGGTCTAGGTTGATTAGTTTCAAGATAGTCCAAAGGAAGTAATTCATATGTAGTCTTCTATAGAAGCACACATTATTAGTATGTCCTTTGATCATACAATATGAACATACAATATTTTCAAATTTATTTCTCCTAGTATGAAATGTTTTCCTAGTGTGTGCAACATGCCTTTAGTGTTGTATGTATCTCCTATTGTTTTATGTCATTGAGTGAGACATGCATTGGCAATGGTGATGTGTATTTTGATGAGTTTGTGCAACATGCTTATGTTGTGTAGCATGCCTATTATAATTATGTCTAGTGTATATATAAGCATGCTTAGGTTGAGGTGCTCTAGTTTGAGCCTTACCTCTTTGTGTTAATGAAGGGTTAATCTTATGTGACTTTCCCTTGCTATTTAACACATAAGATCTTTTAGCTTTAAAAGCTTGAATCTCATTAGAGGTTAAAGCAGTAGAATTATATGGAGCCTTAACAAAAGTAATATGTGATGAATATGATGAAGACATTACATTTTTATATCCAATTCCATGGGTATCTCCATGAAATTTTTGAAAGTTAAAAAGACTAACTAAAGTTTCTTTTCCTCTCTTAAATTTAGCAATGGAATTCTTTAATTCTAAGACCTCCTTAGAAAGCTTATAATTTTCATCATTTGCTTTCTTAAGTTAATCCTCCAAAGAATTAGAAGATTTAGTATTACTAATAAGTTTTTCATTTGATGCAACAAGTTTAGTAAAATCAATTTTTAAACATTCAAAATCCTTATTTAAGATAGCTAACTCATGTTTATATTGTTTCTTCTTAGAAACTTTTGTATTTAACAAGTAATTTACTCACAATAAAGCTCTCATCATCATCATCATCATCATCATTATAATATTCATCATAATCATCAAAGGAAGAATATGAAGTTGATGGTACCTTATTTTCATTTTCTATGGCCATGAAGCAAAGATTGGAAACTTTTTGTTGTTCCTCTTCCTCTTCATATTCGGAGGAATCATCCCAAGTAGCTTTGAATGTCTTCTTCTTATCTTTTACTCCCTTACTCTTAAATTTAAGTTTGGGACATTCACTTCTAATGTGTCTCAATTTTTTGCATTCATAGCAAGTAACCTCTTTTATTTTCTGCCTCTCATATCCTTCGAACTTCTTATTGAAGTCCCTTGTGTAGACGGCGGGGTTTAGTGCACGTTCAAGATTTTAACAACCGCGATACTATTTAGGCTCAGGGCCTTAGAGAACACACTAACCACTGTCATAAAGACATGGCGTGGAGATGAGGAGTCGCCACCCAGGGTAATAACTGGGACAATTTAATTGGTGGTACTCGATTCTTTAAAAGAAAATTAGCAACACAACCAGGAGATTCTGAATACGAAATACTAACTTCTCTTAGTCTCGTGTTATTTTAGAATAATTTTATAAATGATTATTTCATCCTCTAATTACATGCAATTTTATTAAACCCTAACTAACATCCATTTACCCAAAAAGGCAACAAGTCAATAAAATTACAAGAAAAAATGCACTCAAGATCATGTTGTCCTTAAGTCTAAACTATGTTAATTTTATTTAAACAAGTTAGCTAAATCTATAAATTATTTACAGGTGAAATAGAATAAAAGTGGGCCTACATTTTATTAATTAATGAGCCTAAATCTATTTATTAGTCTTTCTAAAATATGGGCTTAAGTCTATTCAATTTTTAAAGAAGAAATTAAATTAGTGGGCCTAAGTCTTAATCTAGTTTTATTTTAAGTGAAATGTGGGCTTAGGTCTATTTATTTTAAAAGAAATGCAATTAAATGGGCTGAGTTAAGTCTAAACAATTTTAATTAACTAAGCGGGCCTAAAAATCTAATTAACCTAATGGGCCTAAGTTGATTTTAATTATTTAAAGTCCTAAACCATTTTTAAGCCTATTTATTTAGTGGGTTAGACCTAAACGTGGGCTTGGGGCCTAAAAACAAACATAAAAAGCCTAAAAAACATAACAAAATCAAATCAAACACACATTCACATATAATTTCTAAAAAACCTAATTTAATTGCATACAAACCCTAATTAACTAAAACCACCATTAATTTTTACCCAATTGAACCTAATTACTAATTAATTTTAAAGTGCAGAATATTTAAATCTTTCACTATTCCCACTACTAGGGCTATTACAAACTACGAACAAAATTAAAATTAATAATTATACACCCATGAATTAAAAATAAACTACATAGGATACCAAAAATGAAGAATAAAAATTAAAATCCTAAGAACTATTATTAAAACAGTACAGGTTCATCCATGGCATTCCATGGATCTTCTGTTCAATTAAACACAGGCGGTAACCTCCTCTTCAATCCACATACGGACATTAAAACAAAAAAAAAAGCAAATTAGCAATGAAATCAAATAATCAAAATAATAATAGAAATAAAAGGAAAAACATAAATAAAAAATAAAAAAAAGGAGTAATAAAAGAAATAGAAAAATAACATTGGAGATTTATATGTTGTGCAAATGCCTCTTTTTGAGCCCCTCAAATTGAAATATCATCGTTAAAATTAAGATATTGTTGATTTTGGACTATTGCCTTTGGAAATTTCAGTATCGAAAATTAGGGTTTTATGCTTGCAGTCTCTCTTTTTTCTCACTGTGTCTTCTTTCTCTCAGTCTCTCCCTGTAAAAAATCCTTTCGAAAACTAGAAGAAAAAAGAAGTCCCCCAACCAAAACCTCTCCTCCTCCTTTTTTTTCACACACACATGCAGACTCTGCTTTTAAATGCAGAGTCAGCGCATACTGAACTTCCTCCAAAAGAGGAACGGACTGATGATCAGATAGCGTTTGTTTTGATTTCAAAAAAATATCTTCTGCGTTTCTTTTTTTTAAAAAAAAAAACCTTGTCAAATAAAAATTTGAATTTTTCAACCAATCAAAACACCGAAAAAATCGATAAAAATAAGGAAAAATGCGCGAAAAAAATCAAAAAATGGAATTATTGCGCATCAATACTGTGCAATGCCGACCGGCATTACACTGATGCTGATCCTAAAAAAAATTTTAATTTTTTTTAACTTTTAATTACCAAAAGACCCCTGAAAAAATGACTTATTTGTAATTAAGCCCTAAAAAATATTGCAATTTAGTCCCTAAAGTCCAAAAAATTAACAACCAAGTTCAATTTTTGAATAAATTTTATTATAGGGGCTTACATCGTAATTGTGCACAATTGCATCCCGAAATTGGGTGCTTACACCTTGTTCTTGGGAAGTTTTTCTTTCTTAAGAACTTCTTAAAGTTCCTAGTGAGCATGGCAATGTCACCATCTTTATCAATAGAATCTTTAATGTTTTCCTCTTCACTATCTTCTTAAAAAGCTTTTAGAGCAATGCTCTTTTTCTTTTCTTCTTTCTCTTCTTACTCTTCACTTCTTTGCTTAATGGTGAGCTCATATGTTAAGAGCTTACAAATGAGCACATCGGTTGATAGAGTGGAGAGGTCTTGAGCTTCCTCAATTAAAGTAACTCTAGATTCTCAATCCTTCTTAGGTAGGATTCTTAGAATCTTATTATTTACCTCTTCCTTGGTAAAATGTTTACGAAGTTTCTTGATGGTTGTAAGAAGAGCATTGAGTTAGTTAGTCATCTCCGTGATTGACTCTTGAGGCTTCATCTTGAAGAGTTTATATTTATACATATAAAGTTGAACCTTCTTGCTTCTTACTTATATATTGCCTTTATAATGATTCTCCAAGGTCTCCCATATCTCCTTGGCCAAAATGCAATGTGAGAGTTTGCCTCCTTCTCCATTAGCTTCTTGCAAGGATGGTTATTACACCATCAAAGATAATTATGGGTGGTTCCCAACCTCTTTGGACAATGTCCTAAAGTTTGATGGAATCACAATCAAGATATAATTCCATTTTGAATTTCCAATGTAGATAGTCACTACCATCAAAGAATGGTCTAAGAGAAGAGATGTTTTGAGATTCACTCCCTATGATTTTGTATTCTAGCAATGAAGTATCTAGAATTCAAGCTCTAATACCAAATAAAAGAGTCTTAGAGGGGGGTAAATAGGACTATCAAACAAAAATAGGAAATTAAATAAATTCTTTGTAAGAATTAAGTAAGAGTTGAGAAGGAAGAATGAAGAATACAAATATTTAAGGAGTTCAAATTCAATAATAATCCTATATCTCCACCTAACTTATCCCCAAGTTAGGATTTTTAATCACCCACAATCTTATTCACAAGATTGAGAATACATAAGAGTTTTATGGCTCACTCTTACAACCTTACAACTTGAGTTTTCAAGACTCACTCAAAAACCAAATCCCAAGTGTTTCAATGGACAACACTTAAACCAATTCCTTTAGAAATAAATCTCACTTCCCTTCTAATATATCCCAAGATTTAAGATGAAGAGAAATTCTATTTCAAACATACAACCAACTCTTACAAGAGTTTATACAATAAAATTTTTTAAGAGAATTTTTAGGGCTCAATTGAATGCTTAAAAGATAATGAATAATAAAAAAGTTTCTTAACCTTTTAATTGAATTCTAAGGAGTGTTTATATAGAAAAAAACTCAAAAATATAGTTTTTAGATGTATCAAACATGTCTCCAATGCCAATATTTGATTTTGAATTAATCTTGGACTTTATTTTGTAAAAACGTCGCTCACGAGTGAACAATGCTTCTAAGGAGATAGTTTGGCTCGTGAGGGGCAACAATATATCCGTTGCATTCAAATATTTCCATTAAAAGCTGACAGTACTGCCCTCATAAGCATCTCATGACCAAAAATGCTCGTGACTCTAGCTCATGAGCAGCACTGCCCCTTTCCTCAATAAGAACACTAAAAAAAGAGGATAGCTCGTGACTGGCTCATGAGATGCTCTTTAACGAGACCCAAGAAAATTAAATAAACCTTAAATTTCTTTATAAAATTTATAGATAATTGTCTTATATTTCCATATCACTTTGAATCATCTCAATTGAATATCAATAGCTCAAGATATTTCTGAAATACTAAGACATGCTCAATCTGAAATGCAAGCTGCATATGCTGAATAGATATAGTATAGCTCCCGAACAACTCCATCCCAACAGCTACCGAATTCTAACTAGGTTTGTAAAGTTATTGCACGAGGAGGGTAGAGAGCTAGACTTAGACATCCTATAATACCTCTATAGTTTGAATAAGAAAAAGGGGGAGTTAATACTGTCTTTCTCGGTCATCCCCAATTATAGCCTTTTTATGAAACTTTCAGACCTTCATAAGAAGTAGAGACATAGATTTTTCATTGTTGAACACCCATTGGACTTTATGTATGTCCGTTGAATGTGGTCCAATGATTTCCATAAGGTGAAGCATCCTACGTGATTATCTAACCAAGATACAGAGATGGTCATGAGACTTCACCTTCATGACATAGCTAATGCCCTATCTATGGAGAATCTATTGAGAAGATATCGTTAGAGATTCTGCCCTAATCATGCACCACCCATTGGTATGTTTTGACCTTCGAAAGGTATCATTCTAACTTTTGTATTTTCATTTTTATTTGTAGATGGCTAACTTTTCTGCCTTTGCAGACGGAATTCGGCTTGTAGATGACGAGTCAGAGGTGTAAGAAGATGTTCATATATCCTCTCTCTCACCCGAACCTACAGCATCAATAGTTCCGACCAAGGATGTGGCCAGTTTGAAAGGAAAATCTATAGCTGGGTCTTCTCAGGTTGACAAAGCAGAGCAAAAAAGGCAATTCTTGGATAAAGACTCAGATACTAAGGAGTTGTGAGGAAATCTTCATTAAGAGTCCAAAGCTATCCAGGTGTCCAGATATGAAGTCCTAGATCCTTAGTAGGATGAAGCATTCGAAGCTATCCAAGTGTCTGGGTATGAAGTCCTAGATCCTCAGTAGGATGAAGCCTCCGAGTGTCTCAAATGCTCAGGTGAGAGACTAATATGCTGAGTCTCTGAGGCTACTAACTAATATGCAGTGCTAGATGGATGAGCATAGTGAGGAGTTGTCGAACTCCATGATCAAGTATTCGTTAAAGGTAAATGCCTTGTTTTATCAATCTTGTGCTTTTGTGTTTTAAGGAAATGACATTTGTTCTCTTCCTTAGATGACTCAGGCTTTGATGTTGGCAAAGGATAAATACTACTACCTTAAGAGCCAATATAGCCTGAAAGAGATGGAGGTAAGCACCATAGGCATCGACTTTGAAAAGAAGTTAGATAAGATAAAGGCAGCATTGGAGCTCTACCAAACTAAATATGCAGAAGCTAGGTTTGAGGCAGAGGCAGAGGCAAGCCAAAAGAAGGTGGCTGATCTAGAGCACAGTCAAGCTTAATTGACAACTAAGATCAAAGAGCAAGACTTGTAAATTGCTAACCTAGAGAAGAAGCTGGGTGAGGCTGAGAAATCCTATAAAGATGAGAAAAGGATCTACTAGAACATGGTTGGGGGGTTTCTCAAGGCATATAAATCCAAGTGCCAGAGGGTCCTGCTCGCACAGAATTCAGATCTTGACCTTTCAGAGTTGGATAAGATAACACCAACTGAACTAGCTAGGATCACCTCCGAAGAAGATGCTTGGAGCAACGCCTCTTCCCAACGTGTAAAGAATCCTAAGAAACCCACTAAGTATTCAGTTAGAGAATCTTCTTCTAAGCCTCCTGTGTCTGCCGGTGCTATTAGTGTGGTCCATACATCTATCTCTGAGTCTCCCCTTTTGAGTGCCCCTTCATCTGAGCTTCTCGATGCTCAATTGTTAGATTGAAAGATTTTTTTTTTGACATTTTATAATGTAACCTTTCTTATGAATGAGAATATATTATTTGATAAATTTCAAGTATATCTACTGATAATATTTTTAGACACAATCCAAGTTCCAATATTGTTGTAATTCCTTCCCTTGCTTGTCTCTAATTTTGTATGCCGCTGTAGATATTTTCTCTATAATCTGATAGGGACCTGCCCAATTAGGTTTAAGCTTGCATATACCAGAGTTACCTTTACCAATGTCTACCCTTCTAAGTACCTAATCTCTAGCTTTGAAATGTCTTGGTCGAATGCACCGATGGTGATATTTAACTATCCTTCGTATTTATGCCTTTGCAACTGCGGATGCCTATTCCCTTCTCTCCTCCAGTAGATCTAAACATACTCAGGTGTTAATGTTGTTGACTTCTTTATTTAATTCCTCAGTAACCTTGTAACTTGGTAACCCAATTTCCACCGGTATCACTGCATCCATCCCATAGGTTAGCCTGAATGGCATCTCTCTTATAGAGGTTCTAGGCGTAGTCCTGTAAGCCTAAATGATGTTGTTAAGCTCTTCGACCTAGTTTCCCTTCTTTTCATTGAGCCACTTCTTTAGCCCTTACATGATGATTTTATTGGTAACCTCTGTCTGTCCGTTTGTTTATGGGTGAGCTACTGAGGTAAACCAGAGCTTTATTCTGAGGTCAGAATAAAAATTTCTAAATTTCTCATTATCAAACTACTTTTCATTGTTTGTGATCAGGGTATGTGGTATTCCGAACCTACAGATGATTTCTTTCCAAAAGAAGCGTTGAATTCGGGCTTCTGTGATGGTCGGTACAACTTCCACTTCTACCCATTTAATGAAATGGTTTACAGCCATGATTAGGAATTTCTTATGGGATGTTGAGGTAGGGAAGGGACCTAAGATGTTCATTCCCTATATAGCGAAAGGCCAAGGGCTCCTAATTGGATGTTGAGGATTAGAGGGCTTATGGCTTAAGCGGGCAAACTGCTAACACTTGTGGCATTCTTAAGTCAATTTTTTAGCATCTTAGGACATGGTGGGCTAATAGTATCTTTGCAGCAAATGCTTTCCTTATTAATGAATGATGTGATTCATATGCTCTATAAATTCCTTCATAGATCTCCCTGAGTACATAATTCCCTTCTTCTAAAGATACACATTTAGACCATAGATGTGAAAAATATCTTTTGTAGAGTTCCCTATGGCGAATGGAGTAGTGTGCAGCCTTTATCTTCAATTTTTAAGCTTTTAATTTATCTTTTATAAATGTCCCCTTCTCCATATGTTGAATGATTAGTTTCATCCATTTTAGGGCTTCCCGCACATCCATGATTTTTGAATCCTCGAAGCTTGGTTTCATCAGTGCTTCGGTGAGCTCAAGTCCTCTGAATGTCTAATTGTCCTCAACTACTAACTTGGCTAATAGGTCAGCCTCTGAATTTTTGCTTCTAGGGATTTAGATGATTTCCCACTATCCCCCCTCCTACTCGAGCTTCTTTAGGAGTTACTTAACTTTTTTGACATATCTGGTAATGCTCATATCTTTTATTTGGAATGTCCCTTCGACTTGGTTCACCACCAGTTAGGAGTTTGAGTGTATCACAAGATGCTCGACTTTGAACTCTGCAGCCAACTTCAGACCTGTGATGAGTGCTTTATATTTTGTTGCATTATTAGTGGCATTATATTCTATCTAGATAGCATATCTGATGAGGACTTTATGCGGCCCCTTAAGAATAATTTGTGTGCCAAAACCTTGGGCAGATGATGCCCCGTCGACATAGAGCCTCCATCTTAGGTTTTCAGAAGTGGCAAGATCTTCTGGTGTCATCTCTTGTACAAATTCTACTAGGGCTTGAGCTTTCACCTACTATCGGGGTTTGTAATCAATGTCAAATTCTCTGAGCAATATTGACCATTGAACTAATCTACCAGATATCTTAAGTCATTATAAGATTTTTCTCAAGGGGAAACTGGATCTTACAATGATGGAATGAGCTTAGAAATAGTGCCTAAGCTTTCAAGATGTGTGGACGATGACTATGGCTAATTTATCTAGTGTTGGGTACTAAATCTCAGATCCTCGAAGGACTTTGCTAATGTAGTATATCGGGCTTTGCAGACTTTCTTCCTCTTTCACTAGTATTGAAGCTATTAACTCTCGGCTAATGGAAAGGTATAAGTACAATATTTCCCTAAGGACTATCCTACTTAGCAGAGGTGGTGAGGATATGAATATTTTGATATCTTTAAAGGCTATTTGATAGTCATCCGTCCATACAAATTTTTTAAAATTCTTCAGGGCTTGGAATAGTGGCAAACAACGCTTGGCCAAACAAGAGATAAAACATCCTAAAGTTGTGATCCTGCATTTAGCTTTTGCAATTCATTAATTGTCATCAAATCTTTTATATTGAGAATGGCCTCTATCTTTTCCAGGTTGGCTTTGATTCCTCTATATGATATTATGAATCCTAGGAACTTGCTTGCTTTTACTCTGAAGATGCACTTCTCTGTGTTTAATTTAATCTGAGACTGGCTCAGCAATTGGAGGATTTGGTCAAGGTCAACGGGGTATTATTCTATATGCTTTCTCTTGATAATGATGTCATCCACGTATACCTCCATATTTTTTTGGATCTAACTCCAAAGTACATGGTTTATCATCCTTTGATAGGTTGCCCCCCGCGTTCTTTAGCCCGAAGGGCATTAGCTTATAGCAGTAAAGACCTTCATGGGTAATGAAGGATGGTTTTTCTTGGTCTTCTCTCTTCATTGGTATCCGGTGATACCCCTATGCTGTGTCCATAAAACTATACAAACCATGGCTGGCAGTAGAGCCTACTTGTTAGTCTATTATTAGTAGTGGATAGTTATCTTTGGGGCATGCCCGGTTGAGGTTAATGTAATCTACATGCATTATGTATGTGTCATTGGACTTCTTTACTAGCACCATTTTAACTATCCATTCCAAGTGGGTGACTTCTTTGATAAATTCAGACTTTAATAGCTTTTTTATTTCTTCGACAATTATCTTCTGTCTCTCATATGCAAAGGTCCTCTTCTTCTAAATAACTAGATTTATCCCTGGTCTTATTTTGAAACTATATGAGGTGATTCGGGGGTCTACTCCGGTAATCTCAGATGCTCGAGAGGCAAAGTCACCTGAGTGTTTAATGAGGACTTCACTTATACCCTGCTTAGTATCATTATCAATCTCGTTGTTGATCCTTACTGTTTTCCCATTCACGATCTGTAGTGTCTGAACCTCATTGATTGGTTTGGGGCCAACTCCCTATTTCTCCCCTTCCTAGAATTCTAGGAGGAATGCCTTTATCTGAGGTTTAATTGTCATATGGTAGCATTATTTGGCCATGTGTTGATCCTCATGAATTGTTAGGATTCAGCCTTCGATGGGAATCTTCATGGTTAGATGTTGAATGCTTGTGACCACATCTGTTTCATAAGGTACTAGACATCCTATGATGTCATTGTATGCCAGTAGGAGATCTACCACATTGAACTAAGCTTTCAATACTTTTGTTTCTTCAATATCTCGATCTCTGAATTCTAGACTTAGCTCCACCACTCCCATTGGTTGTGTAGTTCCTTCGTAGAAACTTGTAATGGAGTTCTGGATAGCCTTTAGGTCTGTGATAAAGCCTCTCATTGCTTTGTAGGTGTTCTAAGATAATGCATTGATGGCACTCCCGTCATCGATGAGTAATCTTTTCACAAGGTAATTATTAATGTAAGCACTTACCACTAGTGTATTATTGTGGGGGTGCCAAACATGGTTCCTGTCTCCTATACCAAATGTGACAATCTTTCTTTTCTCAAGGGCAAGCCCTTTTTCTATGCAGATTCTTTTGGGTTTCTTTTTTGTGATTTTCCCTCTGATAATCATATTAATAATACTGGCTGGTTCATTTTGGGCTTTCTTTAGTTCTGGTCTGTCTCGGTCTTGTCCATCCTACTTTCTGGTCTCTTTGTATCAGTGAAGTTTTTGAGTTTGTCATTTTACACTAATCTTTCTATGGCACTTTTTAGTTTATAGCAGGTTTCGGTATCGTGCCTATAATCCCGGTGATATCGACAATAGTACCTTTTATCCTATACGGCTCTCTTATTTGGGTCTATCCTTTAGATGGAGTAATTCCAAGGCTATTCTGCCTGATCCACATAAGGATCCTGGATCTAGAGGTGTTTAATGGTGTGTATCTTTCAGTTTCCCTTTCTACCAGGCTTCTGAAGCTTGTCCTCAAAAAACTCGGTCTCCTAGATCTCAATCTTTCCTCTATCTTAGCAGGTGTTTTCTCATCATCCCTTCATATCCTTCTATCTTTATCCATCTTTATCATTTTAACTACCATTGTCATTACCTCTGCGAAAGTTTCAGGTCCTTTTGTCATTATCTTATCTTTGAGTTTGTCAAGCCTAGTGCCATTTTTTAGAGCCTCAATGGCTATTTCGTCCACCAAATTTTCAATTGACATAGTTACCTTATTGAATCAATGCATATAGCTTCGTAGTAATTCATTGACCTCTTACCGGCACATCCAAAGATCATTGATGTTTTTTGCTAGGGGTATGTTGGTAATTAACCAAGTCTAGAATTTTTATGCTAAATCTTTGAAAGAGGTGATAAAATTCTTAAGAAGCCAATGAAACCACTTTTAAGCATTCTTAGTGAGTGTACTTTGGAAGACTCTGCACATGATTCTGTCATTCACATTTTGGAGTAACATTCTTATTATGAACGAGGATATGTGACTATGGGATCTCTGATTCCATTATATTGATCTAGCTACGACATTCTGAATTTAGTCAGGATTTCTATCTAGATTATCTTGCTTACAAAGGGTGTCCTCCCTTCCATAACGCATTCATCTTCTTTCCTTGGTCCTATACAGACTTTATGTATAGCCTCTTCAACCTTCTGGGTTAACCTTGAATCATTAAGAATCTGGATTATTGAGCTAGATTCCCCTTTCAGGGCTTTGTATTTTCCTTTATCACCTTCGGGTACTTCCTGAGCGGTGCTATTATTCTTTTTATGAGTTGACTTAATATTGCCACTTCAGATCAGGGCGTTTAACTATTGTTGCATCAGGACCATCTGAGTTTCAATGTTTTGTATCATTACTTCTGTGCCCATTAGGGTAAGGTTGAGTGTTGGGGCTACAGTGTTTAAGTTTGGTGTGGTTATGGAGAGTGTCTTTTGTAGATTTGAAAAAGGTATGGAAGGTAGGGGCCTGTGATGGTGTTGTAGAGGAGCATAATAAGGGGAATCGGTGCCAGAAGCTGGCCACCCTTGAGTGTTTCCAAGCAAAATGTATGCCCTACCAAATAAAGATCCAACATTAGGGAAAAGGGCCGGTGCTACTGTTATTGGAGTAGGTGTTGATAAATTGATTAGAGGAATGGAAGAGGATGGGTTGATGTGTGTGTTAGGAGTCATGATCGGTGGTGGGTTAGAAGTCATGATATTAAAGCCTTGATTTGGTAGACACACAAATGGCTTTTACTCAGAAGGTTCCCATAGACGGCGCCATTTGATAACTTATTTTCCATAATCTTTGAGCTGGAACCCTACAAGTGATCAATAAAGGGCAAGGTGAAAGGTAGGGAGGATCCCCACAAACTCTCCTATGCCTAAGTCAGGAGATGTAGAGAGAGAGCTTGGAGAGAGAAAAAGAACAATGAGAATATAGGAGAATATAATGAATGAAAATGAGGGACATGAGATCCTATTTATAGGGATAGTGATGCTCAAACTTAAGAGGAATAAGATTCTTCTTTAATAAGAGTCTTATGCCAACTATGAGAGTGTTCCTTTCTATCTGGAAGTCTCCTGATCAAGAATCTTTTTCTATTTGTCTTGGATATTCTTCCTTTGCAAGCAATTATATATAGGAAAATAAAGATTTTATTTAAATATTAATATATATGTGATGTATCAACACCAAATTTTAATTTTACCATTTGAGTTCTGACACATTTAATTTTTGTCTTATAAAGGAGTTTTTGAGCTTTTAAGTTAAGTCAATCAATTTAAGTGCTTTTATATGTTGTTAATTTGTTATAGTTCTTCAAATTCTATAACATAACAAAAATTAGAAACAAGAGATTGAAATCAAAGGAAAAGTATAAAATGTTCCTAAATTTTAAACACTATCGAGTTGCAATGCTAAATTTTAAGCTAAATTAAAAATATATACTAATTACAAGAGTCAAAATTTAAAATATACAAACAAAATAAAAAGGGATGGAATCTTTTTATTATTAAAAAAAATAAATGAATTTTGTATAATATAAATGTACAATTGAAATCAAACATGCATCAAAGCCTCTCCTCTCATGATGTAAGCAACTTGGTATATTTCATTGGTTCAAACTCTATGTAATGCTTGTGGAATTAGGAAGAAAATGAAAAGCATTCTTCATCATTCCACAAGCATCACAGAGTGATTGCAAGATACTATACTAACTCCTAGTTTGATATGCAACTATACATTGACAATTTAATTTGATTTAAGCTAACTATAGTATTTACATTCAAACTCAATGTAATGCTTGGGGAATTAGGAAGAAATTGAGAAGCACTCTAGCTTCCTCATTCCACAAGCATCACATTGTGTTTGGAAGATACATTTTACTCTAATTGGACATGTGTACTTATGCAATGGGGATGTCAAATGACCATGTTTCCTTCTGAATTTATAGGCTCAATTCTCAACTATCATCACCATAATATTAAATGCATTTCTCCAAATTTGTTAATTATGCAATAGAAAATGTTTATCATCACACACACATATATTTTAGGAAAAAATAATCTTAATATAGTTAATTGGTATAATGGGGGTAATTGAAGAATAAAATTCAGAGAAAAAAAAAAGAAAATTCAAGGGAAATAGTTTTTTCATAATATTCAAAGAAGGGTTACCCCCCTTATATATACACATAGGAATCCTAATCACAACCTAATTAGGAATAAAATAATATCCTAAATAGAATAGAACTTTATTCCTAATTGTATACAAATATTTACTTCCTAATATATACAATAAAAAATATTTACTTCCTCAACACTCCCCCTCAAGTTGGTGAATGTATGTCAATCATTCCCAACTTGCCAAGTGAGTTATAGAATGCTTTTCCTGATACAACCTTTGTGAGGATGTCAGCTAGTTGAGTCTAAGATGAAATATATGGAAGACTAATTGTCCCTTGGTTCAGATGATCTTTTATGAAATGTCTGTCAACCTCTACATGCTTAGTTCGATCATGTTGAACTGGATTGTTTGCAATTGCTATGGCTGCCTTGTTATCACAATGTAACAACATAGGCTTTGGATGTTTTAATCCCAAATCCTGAATAATTCGCCTTACCCAGAGCAACTCACATACTCCATGAGCCATTCCTCTAAACTCAACTTCAGCACTTGATCTTGCTATAACTTTTTGTTTCTTGCTTCTCCAAGTGACTAAATTATTTCTAACAAATGTGAAGTACCCAGACGTTGATTTTTTATCAGTCCGATCTCCAGCCCAATCAACATCAGTATAGCCGGTAAATTCATAATCCTTATTCCTCCTAAAGAATAACCCTTACCCGGAGAAGACTTTAGATATCTTAATACTCGGTATACTGCATTCATATGTTCTTTACTCGGAGAATGCATGAACTGACTTACAACACTTACTGCATAAGCAATCTGGCCAAGTATGAGATAGGTAAATCAACCTTCCCACCAACCTTTGATATTGATCTCTATCAGTTGGAACTTGATCTTCTAGGATTGAAAATCCATGATTGACTTCAATGGGAGTCTTGGCTGGCTTACAGTCAAGCGTCCCTGTCTCTGTCAATAAATCCATTACATACTTTCATTGGCAAAGAGAAATTCCTTGAGCTGATCTTGCAACTTCAATTCCTAAAAAATACTTCAAGTTACCCAAATCATTAAGTTCAAACTCAGATGCTAACTGTCTTTGTAAGTTTGTTGTCTCACTTGGATCATTTCCAGTAACCACCATATCATCAACATATACAATCAGTGCAGTGACTTTACCTAACTTCTGTTTGATGAATAGTGTGTGATCAGCATCACTTTGCTTATATCCGAGCTTCCTCATAAAGGTTGAGATTCATCTAAACCATGCTCGAGGTGATTGTTTGAGTCCATATAATGCTCTCTTTAATTTGCATACTCGGTCAGTACATTTAGTTCCGGGTGGTGGATCCATATATACTTCTTCATATATGGTTCCATTCAAAAATGCATTCTTTACATCAAATTGTCGAAGAGGCCAGTCTAGGTTGGCAGCTAAGGAAATAAAGACTCGGATGGTGTTCATTTTTGCTATTGGGGCAAATGTATCTTCATAGTCGATTCCATACGTTTGAGTATACCCCTTTGCTACCAATCGAGCTTTATATCAATTTATGCTTCCATCTGGATTGAGTTTGACAGTGAATATTCTCCTGCACCCCACCATTTTTTTCCCTTCCGGAAGAGGAATAAGATCCCATGTCCGTTCTTCTGTAATGCCTCCATTTCATTATTTATAGCTTTCTTCCAATCGGGATCATCTAAGGCTTCCTGCACATTACTCAGAATAGATACAGTAGATAATTGATTTACAGTAAGTGCATGTGAGTTAGACAAATGTTTTGTTGATATGAAGTTGTTGATAGGGTATTTAGCTTTGGTATGAAGGTTTGGATCATATTATTTTTTCGGATAACGAGGCTCAGTATTTAGAATTAAAGGAGACATGTTTACCTTATTATGCACTACATCCGGAGTTTCTTCAGCTTCTAGTGTGGGTTGGGAAAATGTACTATCTTGATTACTCAGATTGTCTTCGATTATCTGTCCGGGTGAGATGCTCGTACTTAGAACACCAGATGTCTATCTGGGTGAGATGCTCGTACTCGAAACACAGGATGTCTGTCTGGGTGAGATGCTCGTACTTGGAACACCAGGTGTCTGTCCGGGTGAGATGCTCATACTCGAAACACCAAATGTCTGTCCGGGTGAGATGCTAGGAATATTTGGGATGGTCGGATTCAGAATACTCAGAATGCTATCTTTAAGCTCAAAGAGGTTCAGATTTTGCTCCCCTGAAGAGAGCATTCAAAGTTGGAGAAGAAAGGACTATTTTCATGAAACCGAACATCCTGAGTGACATACATCTTCTTTATGTTCAGATCATAACACCGATATCCCTTTTGTAAATCTGCATAGCCAACAAAGATACACTGGATAGCTCGAGGGTCTAATTTACCGAGTGTCTGATGAACATATGCCGAGCATCTAAAAACTCAGGGTTTGAGGTTATTGAAGGGTGGAGATATGATAAGTTCCTGAAGTTTCTGAAGAGGAGTCTTAAAACTGAGTACTCATGATGGTGTCCGGTTTATGAGGTACGCAACGGATTGAATAGATTCTCCCCAATATTCTCAAGGAACATTCATGTCAAATAGTGGTGCTCGGACAACTTCCAATAACTGCTGGTTCTTTCATTCAGCTATACCATTCTGTTGAGGAGTGCCGACACATGACGTTTGGTGGCGAATGCCCTTCTTGTGGCAGCAATCATTGAAACTTGAATTAACATACTCCCCACCATTGTCAAACTGCAAGACTTGAATTTTACTCTGGTATTGTATAGCCACCATGTTGTACAGGTCCTGAAACTTGGAGAACACATCTCCTTTGTTTGAAAGTAGTGATACCCAGGTCATCCGGGTACATTCATTAATAAATGTTACAAAATATCGAGCACTAGATAGAGTAAGAATCCGAGCAGGTCGCCAGACATCAGAATGAATCATCATAAATTAAATGGAACTTTTATTATAACTTGGTACATAAGAAATTCGATGGCCTTTGGCCAATTCACAAACATCACATTTGAATTCTGAGTCTGTGATATTTAAAAATAAATTCGGTTTTATTTGTCTAAGGTAATGAAAAGAAAGATGACCAAGACGTCGATGCCACAAGATTACTTGGTCTTTACTCGAACTACTTCTACCAACCTTATGAACTTGACTTGACTTCCGTTTTGAATCATCATGCAACTCAAGTAGGTATAAATTTCCACGTTTAACACCAGAGCCAAGAATCTGGTTTGTTGCAATGTCCTGAAATACACAATAATTAGGCCAAAATTTGACAATGCAATTCAAGGTTTCAGTGATTTGGCTAATAAATAGTAGATTACAAGAAAGAGATGGAACAATAAGAACAGTATCTAAATTAAGAGAGTCGGAGTTAGATACTGATCCCTCATGAGTGACTGGTGCCATGCCTCCATTAGCGGTTAGAATATTTTGTTAGGTTGATGGACGGATAGATGTAAGATGGTGAGTGGAGTTTGTTATATGATCAATAGCACCTGTATCAATAATCCATGTATTATTTCGAGTAAGATTTGTCATACCTGAAGTGGGATCAGGATCACCACTTGGTTGAGTAGTAGCAATTGCAGCTTTTCCGAGCTTCTTACGAGGCTTCCTATTGAAATCCCACCATTCTGAATATCCCACAATTTCATAGCACTGTTCCTTGGAGTGTCCAACTTTGCCACAATAGGTACATGTGTATATGATAGGTTTACTCGGCATTTTTCCTTTGAACTGGGGACGAGTCTGAGCTGCTACAAGTACATAATGGTCCGACAGTATCTTCGGCTCTTCCATCGTGTGTCGCTGGTTGTGATCCCACCGGACATATGCATAACTGGACTCGAGATCAAGAGGTGGATCCTTCCGAAATATTTCACTCCGAGCATTATTAAATTTTGAATCAAGCCCAGCTAGGAAAATATGTGTTCGAAGCCGAGTAATATGCTTATGGAGTGATACTACTCCATTAACATCCTCTCCTTGTGCACACGTCCGAGCATCTATTTCCTGAAATATTCCAATCAGTTCATTATAGTATGCAGGTAATGGCTTACCATTCTGACGTGTAGTGAATGATTTCCGATTCAATTCAAGTAACTGAGTTTCGTCAGATCCATTATAGAATGTTTTTGGGACAGCATCCCATATCTCCTTTACTGTTGGAAGACGAATGAATCTTTGCATCAATGTCGAACTCATGGAGTCAATCAGCCAACTTTTTACTCGATTATCATCAAGGTGCCAAGTTTCCAACGCTTTATCTCCTTTTGGTGGCTTTGGTGTAGTGCCATTAAGAAAACCAGATTTATTTCTGACTCCAATTCGCATCTCCATGATCTGTGACCATAGAGTATAGTTCATATCATCAAGAATAATTCCTGTGGGAAAGGGAGAATTATCTTGAATGGTTTGAATAAAATTGGGTGTTTCATAGGATACGATGGATGTGTTTTCTGTGGTCATGATTTTAAAGATTCAAAGAATTCAAAAAGGAAGAATACGATTTCAAAAATTCAATAAAAAATTCGATTTCAATGGATATGCTCTGATACCATGAAAAATAAAATTCAGAGAAAAAAAAAAGAAAATTCAAGGGAAATAGTTTTTTCATAATATTCAAAGAAGGGTTACCCCTTATATATACATACAGGAATCCTAATCACAACCTAATTAGGAATAAAATAATATCCTAAATAGAATAGAACTTTATTCTTAATTGTATACAAATATTTCCTTCCTAATATATACAATAAAAAATATTTACTTCCTCAACAGTAATTATATTTTGTTTCTAGTTATAGCCTTGCAAAAGTGTAAGGATGATTTTGCTTTCTTACCCCTAATTTTAATAGTTATCATTTGTTTTTAATTAAATCAAATTATAATTTTAGAAGCTAGAAACTCAAAAATAAATACATCAATTAAATGCTCATACAAGGTGTTCAAATTTAATCAGTCAAAATAGCTCTCGTGCTTTATTGATTATAGTACCAATTAAAATAAATTTCGACTAATCCACCTAAATATTTTATTACAGATCAAAATATTTAGTAGAGATCATGGTGATTTTTTAATCCCTTAACTCTCTAATATCATGCCATAAAATTTAGTCATTAGGCTATGTTCAAAAAAAGGAATTTCATTATTCAAGTTCATTACATTTATAATTCAACACTTTTATTAGCAAAAAAATTTAATGAAAAATAATGCTAAACATCACAATTTGTGCCATTACAAAAGGGTATATTAGAGATTTTATTTTTATTTTTAAGGATAGTATAGGATTTTTTATATGTAAAAATTTTATTTAGTAACAAATATACCCCATTTATATTCAGAATTTTTAGAACACTATTCTTAAATTTATTATTTAAGGAAAATAAATCTTGAAAAACAAGAATTTAGATGGAGTTGACTAATTAAATTTTGTCTAACATCAAAAAAAAAAATTCTCATATCAAAGATTTTCATATATTTATTAAATAAAAATCGTTATATTTCTAATAAATATATTTCTTTCTTATTATTGTTTGTTAACATATATGCATTCTATTTAATTTTTATATTTCATACCGAAGAAATGACTTAGCTTTTAAATTTTTTTTCTTTTGAATGATCTTAATATATAACAAATTTTATTATTGAGCGAAAATAATACTTAATAAAATAAACAATGTATTGGTTTATCAATTTTTTTTTAATAAGCTGTAAATACTGATTTAAAGAATTAGAACATTTTTGGAACCTTTTTTGTGGTTGTGCTTTTGCTAAAATCATGTTGGGAACTTGCTGAACTGAGTTTAATGACTGGTTACTTCATTGTCTCAAAGTGACGCCTAAAGAGGTACTGGTGAAATTTGTTATGGTTCTGTGGGCTGTGTGGAACCAGCGCAATAAGAAATACTGGGCGAACGTCATTTTACCACCCTCAAAGACTGTCCAGCAAGCTCTGCATTTCCGGGAAGAATGGCGTGTTGCTCGTCAGCTGTTGCATATGAAGAGAACAGTCCCTCCAAATAGTTGATAAAGAGAAAGATGGAGGAAACCAGCTGCAGGTTTTGTAAAATGCAATTCTGATATAGGTCAGGTGGAGGATGGGACTCGGGTGGGCATCGGCATCATCATTAGAGATGCAGCGGGTTTATTGGTGAAAGGCAGTCGTCTTCCAACAAATGAAGCTGAGTGTTTGGGTTTGAAAATGGCTGTGTTATGGTGTGCTGAACTAGAATTGCAGTAGGTGGAGTTTGAAGTTGATGCTTTGGGAGTGGTTAATAGCATTACAAGTCAAGGGGAAGACAGGTCTGAATTTGGAATGCTTATTGCTGAATGTATTTCTTTAAAGAATAGTGGAACGAATTTCTCTATTCATCATGTAACGAGACAAGCCAATGGGTGTGCTCATTATCTTGCTAGAGCAGCCCTCTTTTATGCTTGCTCCTCTCACGTGTTTTCTCAACCTCTTCTTCTTCTCCACGATTATTATGAATAAAATCATTTTGCTTTGCTTCAAAAAAAAAAAAAATCTCTAACAACATTACACAGAGAAGTACGTGAAATATAAATTCACAATGTGAAAGAGTAAAAATTATATATATATGACACAATATACATATAAATTATTCTAATTCTTTAAATCTAAATTTACAGCTTATTAAAAAAATTGATAACTCAATATGTTGCTTATTTTATTAAGTATTATTTTTCCTCGATAATAAAATTTGTTATATATCATGATCACTCAAAAAAAAACTAAGTCATTTTTTCAGTATGAAAAATAAAAATTAAATAGAATGAAAATATGTCAACAAACAATAATATGAAAGAAATATATTTATTAGAAACATAAAGATTTTTATTTAATAAATATATGAAAATCTTTGATATGAGATTTTTTTTTTTATCTTAGACAAAATTTAAAAAGTCAACTCCATCTCAATTTTTGTCTTTCAAGATTTATTTTCCTTATTTAAATAATAAATTTAAGAATAGTATTCTAAAAATTCTAAATATAAATTGGGTATATTTATCACGAAATAAAATTTTTATATATCAAAAATATTATACTATCCTTAAAAATATAAATAAACCCTAATTTACCTTTTTGTGCTAGCACAAATTGTGTTGTTTAGCATTACTCTTTTATATACACCCTTTATTTTCAATCATAAGAAATTCACAAAAGAAATTCAAAATGATTTCATATTGGTTTGATTTTTATCTTTACTTTAAATATCTTACACAATGATTTTTTTTTTTTTTTGGAAATTCTCATTATCAGGAATAAAGAAATAAATTAAAACAAAGGTTCATCAAAACAAGCTAACATAGAAATGTGATTTTTTTTTTTTTAATTATAAACTTCATTGATGAATAGAATCGGCATACAAAAGATCCAGAGAGCAGTCCAAACAAAAGAGATACATTTTTTTAAAAGCTGCTGAAGCAAGCCAATATTTGCATGCATAATGCCATTTCACTTAACGAAAAAAGTAAAAATATAGGTACAGATGCAAAAGAACGAAGCAAATCTAAAATAATTGATTCTATCGTTGTCCACCTTAATTAACCTATGATATTGATTCTTGCTAAATCTTCAAGTTCCTGCCAATTAGCCGCTGCTTACATCATCCATTTCCTGCAAGAAGAGCAACCAAAAAATATTGAGAGAAACATCTATGAAACCTTTGCCTAAAGTCCATGTTGCAGGTACGTTTAGGATAAAAATTGCTCCAAATGAGAATAAAATACGAGATAAGACTTCATTTCTGGAACTGTAGTTTCACTTTTAAGTACACCAGACTTTAATTTCACCATTTGAGCTCTCACACTTTTAATTTTTGTCACATTAAGGATTTTTCTAAGCTTTCGAGTCGAGTCGAATTCCTTGTCTTCCATTCAATCTTATCTCATGCAAACTTCTAAGTGCTGTTAAGTTGTTGTACTTCTTCAGATGTTTTAAAGCAGCAAAAAAAACCACAATGTGACAAAAACTAGAAGTACGAGAGTGCAATGAAAGGAAAGTTGGAGTACTTAAAAGTAAACATGCACATGGTTAGAAACTTCAACGTACGAAATTAAAAAAAAATGATAATAGCACAAGAAGAACCTAAGAATAACCATTTGGGTGCACTTGTGGGTTATTTCCACTATAACTACTTCACTACTATTAAAAACAAGCACAATATGATTTTTATAGGATATAAATGCACAATTATGCAATGGGGATGTCAAATGACCATGTTTACTTCTCAATTTATAGCCTCATTTCTCAACCACCATCACCATAATATTGAATGCTTTTCTCCAAATTTGTAAACTACAAAACAGAAAATTTATATGAAAATAATAATATACTTCAGAAAAAAATTAAGATAGTTTATTGGTAAAATTTGGGTAATTATTTTTTATTTGTTGTTGTAGTCTTTTAGAGGGTAAGGATTATTTTGATTTATCACTGTAAATTTAATAAACATAAAATGTTTTTAATTAAAATAAATTATAATTTTAGAAGCCCGTGACTCAAAATAAATTAATTAATTAAGTTCCCATAGCACGTTGTTTAGAATTAATTTGTTTAAATATTAAATTTAAATTGTTCGAATAATTACGATATCAACTAAAATGAATTTCACTACTCGAGTTCATTAAATTTATAACCGATTAAATACGTACAATTTATTCGACACTTTTATTAGCAAGTAATATAATAAATTAATTAAACAATTCGATACAGAGCAAGTAAAATTTTAGCTTATATGATTATAAACTATCAAAATAATTAACTTTATTACTTAGTTCAAATCAATGATAACTATTCACATATCTAACAATTGAATTAATGATAAGTATCTGAATAATTAATAACTAAAGTTGAGACGCTTATTTATATATAAAATAAAATTTTAAAATAAAAATAAACAAAACGTCACAAATTACCTTAAATTTTCTTTAATTATATATATATACACCATTTTCTTATCAGTCATGAGAAATTCATAAAAGGAAAACAAAAAGAAATTCAAAATAATTTCATGCTGGTTTTGTTCATAGAAGATTAAACACAAATTAATTAGCATAGGATTAGGATGTACATTTTCCTTTTTGTCAGTCCACTATTTTTTGTTCTTGAAATAGCAAGATTATAGCCAGCAATGCCTAAGATGTTAGAATCAAAAAATCAAAACAATATACAATAACATAAAAATCCAAATCCATTTGTATTATAAGATTGACTTCCCTTGTTTAGCATTTTCCACCAATTTTCTTGCCTTTTTGTTCAAATACTTTCTAAACGTAAGCCATTTACCAACCAAGAATTACATTACACTTTACTTAGCTACTAAATTTGGTTCCTTAATTTAGGATAGGTCTTGTCATTGGCACGATACATACCATATATAATATGTCTTTTTCCCATATACTCACAACTTTCCAAAAAAAAAAAATTTAATTCTATATTGTTAAATTAATAATTATATTGTTACTTTGTTAATAATTTTTTTTTTGAAAGGACTTTGTTAATAATTTTATTTAATAATTATGTTGTTACTTTCTCGTTTCCTACTAAAATTTAACCATAGCCACTTTATAAAATTTCTAATTATTTTATAATTATTTCTTAGAAATGCCAAATAAAGCTTTTTTTTCAATCATATTATTGTAAAATGTTAAAATTTTAATTTTGAAGTATACACAGACTTTTAATTCGGGTTCTGAGATACTCGAAATTATTCATCATAATAAATCAAATTTAAAATTATAATTTATTTTATTTAATTAACAAAACGAGCCAGAACGAATGGACCAGCCGAGCCGAAATTAAAATGGCTCGGCTTGATTTCCAGCACTACATGGCATGGCAGGAACAAAGCCTTACATTCTGTTTAGTTGAGAGAATATAATTTGACCTAAACCCAAATTGAGGAAAAATCCGATCCATCACAAATGGGCATTTGCAAAAATCTGGGAAGCAGGTGGCCCACCCAATTCTTTTTCTGACCATTTTCTTCCGAAGAAAACGGTGTCGTTCTTCCTCTTTTTTGCACACCTTAGTATTCGTTCTTCTTCGTCTTCCTCCTCTTCTGCTTCGATGCTTGTCGTTCTTCTTCACCATTATCAACAAAGCGGTTAAACCATTTTCTCTTTCTGTTGCATTCAGATTCAGGTTTGTTCTCTGTTTGTGCTTCTCTCGATTCTGTTCAATAGTTTTTGTTGACAAGAATATGGATATACAATTCTAATTTATTTTATCTATCACTCGGTGTTATGCCAATTATTATCGTACCCATCAATCAATTTTCTACAAAGATCGAATTGCGGCATTTGGGTGTAACCAATTTTATGAAAAGATTAGAACTTTACATTTGGGTATCTTTCAGTTGGTAAGATGTTGAAATCTTGTAAGATGTTGTCTGGACCTTTTCTTTTTCTTTTTTTCCTTTAAATAGTAGCATTTGATGGTTAAAAAGATGTGATTCTAATGTTACTGAATTGTGTGTGCAGATATGTATGCTGGTACCATTTGATGTTTGATTGCTGAATTATTATTAATATGAATAAGCTAATTGAATTTGGAAGGAAAGCTCTTTTTTATGCAAGGGTTCTTTCTGGATATGAAGAACGAAGAATTCGAAATTATAGGTTGCAGCTTGAGAAGCGCCTCACACAGGTTAGCTAACTGTTTACTTATTACTTTCTCTAATGTTACTTTGGTGATGAATATGTTTGTTTCTCGACTGATATTAGTATATTTCTTTTCTTTTGAATTTGATGTGCTTGATGACTTTAAATGTAAATACATTGGAAACAATATTTTATTGTTGCAAGGAATTGTAAACATGGAAGTCATTTTGATATAGTTGGATAGTTATTGTATGTGTTTTGAAGTCAGGCCAACAAGTTATATAAAAACCAATCTTCATTGTCTTTTGATACTTAAATGAGCAAATTCAGCATATTATGGATGAATAAGTGTCAAATAAGTGTAGATGAAGATATCATGCCTGTGGTTACAGTCATTCCATTTCTACTGTTAATAGGCAGACCATATCATGACCTGGAGTAGTTTTGCCTATCTAATATAATTGATCGGAAGGGTAAAATGAGTAGGCTGCACTGTGAATAAAGGGGCATCTCTTAATAATTTGGAGGAAATTTGTGTTGTTATCTTGTGTCTACTTCCTTATTCTTAAGGGTTATCTGAAAATCCTCGATTACCTTTTTCATTTTAGAACAATTATTTTATGGAAACCATGGGATTTCTTGTGCTCTTTGTTGGAATCAACTACTCTCATTGTTGCTTTCTGCATCTTTGTTGTGCTTTTCATTAATGCTTAGGATTTCAGTTTTTATAACTTCTAACTCCTGTTTGGTCATTCTTTAGTTTGCATTTTGGATGTTTATTTAAGAGAAAATGTATCCTGAAAAAAAGAAATGGCCCTGGCTTTTTTGAATTGGTGTATCAATTATTTTATTATAGAACTAGGCCCTTGAATGATTTACATTCTATAGGAAGATTTAAGATGAGAGAGTAAGGAAAGTGTGAGATGAAGATGGCACAAACTTAGGGAAGTAAGTAGTTCATTTTCTATCACTTTGATCAATAAAGAGAAAGAAAATGATAAGAAAAGAAACTGGTAAAATGGTTTGCAAGGCAAAAAATCACTGTAATGTATTTTTTTCTTTTTTTTTCATTTGTGGATATCTTTAGGCAGCTGTTGCAATTTCTGAAACAAATTCCTTTCAGCTTTCAATTCCTTTCCACAATTTTTTTCTTTGCTTAATTTCTAGTCCTTTCATTTCATTTCCTTTCCTTTCCTTGCATCACTTTGTCTTACATTTGAATTCCTCTCTACCAATTGAAGCATGGTTATTTTTCCCATTTTCATGTTTCCTTTTTTATTTTGCATTGTGCACTTTTTGGTACTTGGTTATAATTAGACCTTGCAGTATGATGAATATATTAAAAGACTGATCCTTTTTCGAGTTAAGGTTCTTGAAATTCTGTAAAAAAACGTGCTTGCATGTAGAAGCTTGTGAGGCCCCCTTCCAGACAATTGTAGCTGTTGTTATTACAGTTGGGATTTTGAGCATCCAAAAGCAGACAGAAAGTCGAACTTTTAGATGTTTCAAACAGCTCTATTACATGTTTAAATCCACATTTTAGCAAATCATAAACACTTGCCTTGTTTGAGGGATTTCTATATGGTGTTAATCCATGCTACGATTTTTATTCTTTTGTGAATGCTTCACCCTATTCTTGTCATTTTTTTTTTTGACATTCACATTCTCCAGTGCATCATTTGCATTATCTATGCAGATTTTTGCCCTCAAATTTGTTTTCAGGCTGCTTTCAATCTTTATTAGCTCTTGCTCTCTTTACAGGCACAAGAAAGAAAGGCAGCATTGAGAAGGATCCCTGAGCAAGCTGTATTAGCAGAAGTTCGCCGAATGGTTGAGGAAATGCAAACTTTAAGCCGGAAGCTAGATGAAACTGTAAGTATTAAGAAATTCGTAGATCTATAAGTGCACTAGACTCTAGGAATTAGCTCTTATGAATTCAGTGTTTCTGTGTCAAACCCTCATTCTCCATGAAAACCATATAGTGTGACATAGAAAATAACAATAATTCTTAAGTTCCTGGGCATTTTCCATGTCTATTTGTTTCCCTATTTTCAGAATATATGTAGATTTTGCAATACTAGTGAAAGACTTGTTAGGTATGTGATTGGGACATTTTTACTAAATTTTATGTCTTAACTTTTAAGCAATGTCTAAACTGATACGAAATTTCAGTTGATATCTTTTGTCTTTCATAACTCCAACAGCAGAAAAAAAACAAGGAGAGAAAACAAAAGACACTATTAATTCACTACCTTGGTCGGGCATGATGGGATCTAAATTGTTGAAGTTGTTCTTAGTTCACTCCTGTGTTGATTAATATTGTTATATAAGTAGAATAATGGACCGGTTTTCCATTTAGAAGAAGGAAGGTGGGAAGCTAACAAATACATCTTGACTCTACATAAAATTGAACTTTTGAAGTATGATGAGGATTGGCTTTAATAGGATGAGTAACTAGCTTCTTAAGAACCAAAAGGCTAATGACAAGATTCAAGGCCTTGAAGAGTGTAGTTACTGCATCATCTTCCCTATTCTTCCTATCATCATCTTCTGCTGAATACGTAAGCATCTCAATGATCATGATATCAAATGTCTTCTCCTTTACTAATATACGTATATAATGAAAACATGGACTTGCCAAGAATGAAATAAGCCCCAATTGATTGTATCATGTATTCAAATATAATCAAATCAATGTGCAGGAGGCTGCTATTGAAGAGTACTTTAAGCCAATCGACAAGGAAGCTGAAATTTTAATGAAGATGCAGCTTGATGGGGAGGAGAAGACAATGAAGGAGATGATGAAGGCTATGCAAACACAGGCTATACTCGAAAGAGCAGAAGCAGAGAAGACTGCAAATGCACAACGCGCAGACATTAACCACGGTGGCCAGGAGGCAGATTCTGCCACAAAACAGCAAGCTCAGATGAGATGATTCCATGAACTTGGTATAGAAATAGTTTTGTAAGAGTGTATGGGGCACCCGTCACCCCTTGTATTTTCTATTTAAATATGGTTGCTGAGTTCTAATACAATCAATCTACTGGAGCAGTTCAATAATTGAAACAACAATTTGCCAAATTTTTGCGAAAGTTATCAATATTCAACAGTGATTGTTATTTTCAAATCTTTTTTACTTGTGATTGCAAGAGCTGTTTCTCGAGCCTTTTGTCAATAGATGATGTTCATGCCATAAGTGAAGGAACACTGTTACAAAAAATTTTGCATATTGTACTTGGAATTTAGCTATGCATAAGAACTGATGCAATAAAATGGTAACTTAAAAAAAGAAAAACAATGAAGCTATCCAATAAGTTGCATTTTGATCTCTTGAACTTTTAACTGGGTCTTGATTTGGGTGGCATATACCTCCTCTTTTCTATTAAAAGTGACAAAAGAAAAGAAAAGAAAACTGTTGAGGTTTGTGCAAATGATAGTATGTTCTGTATAATTTTAAAAAATTTATTATATTAAGAGTATGTCTCATGTGGTGTTCTGTATTTACAGGAATTGGAGAACGAACTCAGGATTTCAATTTAATTATGAAATATGTGTATGAATTATATGGGTTAGTTGTAAAGTATGCGCTTGTGTCATCCCCTTAATCTATGTGTCAATTTATATTTTGTATAATTTTTTTTAAAAAAAAAACTATTTTTAATCTAAAACTAATAAAATAAGTAACAAGATAAAGGAAAAGTCATTGACTTATTGTTGGTCCCTTGGTGATATATATATATATATATTTTTTTTTTAATTTTTCAATTTGATTAGGTCCATTGTGAGTTGTGATTTTATCAATTGTGAAAGGAGTGACAGAAGATGGAATTGCAAATGACTAAGTCCGTGGCCACCCTCAATTAGGCAGATCAGAAATGTTTTCCTGCCTTGTTCATAATCATGGGACCTCACCTCAACAAAAGGTTTTTATCACAAGAAAATTTGATTAAGAGTTGCCAAGAACTAATGGTCCCATCCTTACGCATTCTTGAATGGCCAAAATTAGCTCCTTCCACTTTTCAAACTTCACATTCAAACCAAAAATAAACACTTACAAAATTTTCCATTATTTTTTCAAAGTCGAAAGGGAAACATGTAAAATTACTAAAAAAAAATTTCTCATTAGATAAAAATTGGATAATTTAATAATTTATTAATAAAAATAAATTAATTTAATTAAAATATAATTTTAATTTAATTGAAAATTTATCTTTTATTTAAATTAGGTTAACTTTTATTTTATCTCTAATAAAAAATAAATTAATAAAATATAATTCTAATTTAATTGAAAATATATTTTCTACTTAATTAGGTTAAATTCTATTTTATCTCTAATAAAAATTTTAGTATAATTAAAAGTATATTATCTAGGTTAGCTTCTATTTATCTTTAATAAAAATTAATTTAATTTAAATATAAATCTAATATAATTGAAAGTATGCTTCCTATTTTAATTAGGTTAACTTTTATTTATCTTTAATAAAATAAAATTAAATTAATTAAAATGTAATTTTAATTTAATTGAAAGAATATTTCCTATTATAATTAGGTTAATTTCTATTTTATCTCTAATAAAAATGGAATTGATTAACATACAATTCTAATTTAATTGAAAGTATGTTTATTATTTTAATTATATTAATTTCAATTTTATCTCTAATAAAATAAAATTAGTTAAAATTTTAGTGATAATTTTGTAAGAAATATATTTTTTTCTCTTTTAATTAGGTCTATCTACTATAAATCAAATTAGATAACATAATTGTATAAGTTTTATTATATTAAATTAATTAGTAGATATTTAAAATCAATTAATCTTATAAAAATAGAAAAATTATATAATTTTTGAAAAGTAGATATTTTTATGAATTAAAAATTAAAAAATCAAAAGTAGAGCATATAATTTGTTTCAAAGTATATTTTCTATAAGAAAAGTTATGTTATAATAATAATCATTTTTAGATATTTTAATCATATTTAACAAAAAAGAGTTAAATTTAAATAGTTAAACTTAAAAAAATTACATTAAATTAATTTTTGAGTACATAAAAGTATTAATATTAAAAATATTGAAGAAATAAAGTGTCATAGCTCAAATAAAAAATAAACTAAAATTGTAGTAAATTATAAGTTTAATGGGATTGTAATATTTAAATTGTTATATAAAGAAAATATAAATTTTATTATTTTAAATTTTTTATTGAAAAATAACTAATGATTTTTTGATTATCTTATAATTAATTATAACCATAATATTTTTATATAAAATTATAGAAAAATTAATTATAAAAAATATAAAAAGAATATCATGTAATTATTTAAACAAAAAATTTATTAAAATTTTAATGAATTTTAACTGTATTAAATTATTATTTAATAATAATAATAATATGTTTAATTATTCTTTTATTATATATTATGAGCCTAATAAATTTTTTGTTCACGTTTGAAACACATAGTGTTTACTATATATATATATTCATGTGTGTGATTCTTTAATTTTAAAATATATTATCTCCTTAACTTATAAATAAAGATACATTAATTTGTTAAAAATATAACTAGTAATATAATTTTATTTCAACTTATAAAAATATCATTTAAGTATCTCAATTAACATTAAAGATGTTAATAAAACTTACTTTTAACAAGTTAAGATATTTCAATGGTGGATTCATAAAATAAGAGAATAAATCAATAAAAAGTCTCAAAGTTTAGAAGGCCATAAATGTATTAGGTCTTTACTTTATGCATTGTAAGTATATCCATCTAATCTTGAATTATCTAAATCATAATTTCAATTTCATGAGCTACGTAAATAATAATATCTCTTAATTAAAATATCAATGGAAAGAAAGAAGCTTTGAAAGTTACTTAAAATTTTGGTAAGTCCATTCATAGGTTGATCCATTTATTATTGTCTTGTTAGATAATGATTAGTCCTTGAAGCGAATTTTAATTTTAATTTTATTAGGAGAGAAAATAAAAATTGCTGCTTTTTGTGTGCACCTCCCACTCATTTGTGACCATAGAATAAATTATAGTATATAGTTTTCATGATGTGGTGCCTAATTAACTAAACTTTGCCATCCAATTTTTTTTTTTTTTCTCTTGACAACCCATCCAAAATTGTATTTGGTTGTATGTCCTTTGTCTACTAAATATTCTTAAACCGTCCAAACATCTTGCACATTTTTTCTTCATGCCTTTCTATATGAACCACACCATTTATCTTGATATTGTAGCATTTACTCACCGAGAAAAATATAAAGGTAATAACGAGAATATGAGGAGAATTAGATTTTGTATTATTTAACAATTAAATGTTAATAAAAAAGGAAAGGAATTAAAAAATATTATTTTCTTTATTTCTCTTATAAAAAATTAAATTAATTACACTCCAAATTAAGGTTTAAAATATTTCAACTTTCCTTTTAAAATATTTTTTTCTTTCTTCCTTTATTAATTAATTTTAATTTTAAGTTATTTGTTATAACAACGTCTATAATTCTTATTCGCTCCCCTTTATTTTTCTTTAAAAAACTTTCCCTTCCTTTTTCTTGTTAATCTTCCAAACTTAATAAATAATTATTTTAATTAGTACTTTTTTTTTTTTATAAATAGGGAGGCAACATTTTAATTTTCTACCTTTGTAGACTATGAAATATACTACAAGTAAAATATGAAATAAGTAGGAAAAATCCATGTTACCTATTTTTAATAAATGAAAAAATAATGTTAATTTTAACAAGTGGGTCATCAATAGGTCCTTTGAAAAAAAAATAAAAAAAGAGAAATGCTAACAATAACAATAATAGAATGGAAAAAAGAAAGAAGTGAAAAGGAAAAGGATGAAAGAGCACAATACAACACAACATCCAATCCAATCCCACCGCCCTAATCTCACCAACCGTTCCCATTTTTAATCATAAAGTTTGTTCTTCAACTTGTTAATGCTTTAAAGAAAAAAATCTCAAAGAATCTAATATTTCACTCACATTCATTTCATTTCCTTTCTTTCCAATAATTTTTCTCATCAAAAGAATTTTCATTTTTTTTTAATTTTATTTTTCGTTTTCATTTTTTCGTAGATGAATAAATATGCATGTATAAAAAATATTTATGTAATTATTACAGTATTTATAAGCTTGTCTGCATGTGAGTAAATTGTATTTTTAAAAGAAAAAATGAAATTTCATTAATGTTATGATTATGATTTAGATTATTTTAATTAATGATTACATTTCATATGTTTTCAGAATATGAATCTTATATTTATTTCACTCTTCAAAAATCTGACATTGAAAAATAAAGTTGACCTATCATTTCAAGCTTTTTTTTTTTTTTTTCTTGAATGAAAATGACTAAAAACAAAAGAGTTATCATCTAAAAAATAAAATATAGGAAACAATGATGATAGAATATTTGAAGTAAATTGTTTTAAAAAAAGGCTTACATTCATTTATTTTAAATTTGATATACTTTTATTGGTCTCTTCTCTTAATGTATATATTATTTATTTTAATATCTTAACTTAATAAATTTGCAAGGTATAAATATTTTTTAATTAATTTAGATGTATAAATGGTTTCTTTTCAATTAAAAAAAATTTAAACATATCAAATAGTGATAAAAAAAATATTGAAAATTTTATTTTTTTTAATAATTTTATACAGCTAATATTCAATTTGTAAATTGACAAGAGAAACTCATAAAAAATTGTTAACTTTAGAGAATTCTTGATTTATTGAAAAAACATAAATTTCTGATAACTCTGCAAATTGGGCCTAGGAGGCCGTTTGTGTTGTTCCTAAAAACAATAAAATTGAGCTTGCTCCACAAGGTCTAATTCTACTCAAATCAAAATATCAATTGCCCCTCCTTTTTCTCTTTTTTCTTTTTGTTCTTCCTCAAAAAACTTTAGTCATCAACCATCATCTTTTAAATTAAATTCATAGAAGTTTTTATTATCTTTATTTTATTTATTTTTTAACATTTAATAAATAATTTTTTTAATATGTTTATTCTCTATTTTTAGTGAAATTTTTAAAGTTTTCTTCATTGAGTTTTTATTTTTTATGCAATGTTATTTTTTTTATAAATTTTAAATATCTCTATGTTGTAAAAATTTTACTAATAATGGAGCATACAAATCATTGAATTGTAAATTAAAAAATTTTTATCAATATGATTGAAAAATAAGAAAAAAAAAAATTCAAGATAGTAGATTTATTTTGATTAATGAGTGATTCTTTTTTTTTTCTGTAAAAAATATTTAGTTCATATGAGAAAAAGGATAATGGAACATTTGCGAATTTTTTTATCATTTCAATTTAAAAATAATAAATTAATTATTAATTTTGTTGGATATGATAGTAGTGGATTCTTGATAATCATCTTCAAGTATTCTAAACTTTTAATAGAAAATTGAGTTAGCCAAATGTGACTTTTGTGCTTGGATTGATTATAAAGGGAAATGTACAATTTTCATTCTCTCTCTTTTTCTTTATGTAGAAAGTGATTACTCTCACTCATACTCTACATGCAAGTTTAACTCTCTATATTAGGAGGAGGGTAACTTTATTTATTTAGAAAAGAATCAAGAATGGTATTAATATGATAATGAGAAATTTCAATTTAAATTTTATTTATAAAAAATAAGTGGAAACTAACTCAAATTTCAAAAACTAACAAATACTTAGAATATTAAAAAAAAAAAAATCAAGAATGCTAACTCCTTTTTTCTTTGGACTCATTAGACATGTGTCTATGGAGATGCAAATCCTGATCAGAGCCCACCATGACTGTTAGGTTTTGTTCTTTTGATGTGTATAGTCCTTTTATATAGTTATTTTATATAAGGGCAAAATGCTTCAACATTTATCACTTCATTTTGTGTGTTAATGGGTGATTAGTGCAGAAACATTGTCTCTTTTCTCTTTGAACTTATTCAATTATTCTTGATTAGGTCTTGTTTGTACTTACTACTTGGGTTAATTTTTATTTTTTAACCTATAGTATGTGTATGGTTGTGCAAAATGTATTTTGGTCCCAATATAGGAAAAGATCATCACACATCAAATTGTTTTCTTTTTTTCACCCTTTTTGGGGCCTAAATTAAAGAAACTAAGAGTATATTTCCAAAGTGATATGCAAATTTTACCAGTTAAGAGAGATTACATTCTTAAAAAGAATATTTATCGATTTCAAAAAAAAGAATATTTATCTATACTCAAAATATTATATTTAATATATTATTCTAAATATTTTATATACATATATTATAAATCTATCTGTTAAATATAATATATTTTAAAGTATATAAGAATTTTTTTTTTTAAAAAAGGTAGAGGGGTATAAAAAAAGACCAGGTTCATAGTTGGAAGAAAGATACATGAAATGCTTAAAAAATGACAAATAGCCATTTATTATGAGTTTTGGTTCTTAACTATTTTCCAAACAATATCATGTGACCAAAAGCATTTTGATGGATTTCCTACATCAGTGGGTAGGAAATTTCCTCAATTACTTGAATACCCATAACAAATCAAAATGCTTTTTCCCCTTTTTTCTAACTTAACTAATGAGGCAAATTTCTTAGACAATTAATTGTTTGATTGTCTAAAGAATCATCAAAAGACTCATACAAACTAATGTGTGTTGGAGAAGATTGCAATTGACTTTGGAACCATTCAGCTGTTGAATATATTATTTTCAATGTATTGTTAAAGATTTTTTTTTTTTTTTTTTTTTAAAGGTGCTTTCTATGAAAACCCAACCAACACTCAGAACTTGTCATGGAAAGCTAAATTATTGAAACTATGTTGCTTTCAAATTTAAAACTAAAGCTTTGCCAATTGCAGGATCCATCCTAAGCTAAAGAATGCCATGCTTGGTTTGACATGCATTCAATTATCAATAATCAAATGAAAACATGAATTCATACTATTTCAAAGTCAGTCATTTCAGTTATTATTATTTTTTTTTCTAATTAGTGCATTCTAATTAATCCAATTACTATAAAATCGCCACAATTTCTCATTAACTAATTTAATACAACTATATATATTATAACTCGAATTTAAGATTTCATTTAAATAAAAGTAACTATAATTAATTGACCCTAAAAATTGTTAGTAATTAATTTTGAATGGATGTAAAATTTAAATTTAAAATTAACATATGTATTCATAATTTTTTTATGGTGATTGAATATAAAATTATAGTTTTTGCTTTGGAAAATAAATTTAATTATTAATTTATTATTCAAATATATATATATATATATATATATATATATATATATATATATATATATATATATATATATAGGAAGATAAAGAAATAAAATTAGAGTCTTGAAATAAAAAAAAAAGTTAGAAAATCTTATTTTTCTTAATTTGAAATGAAAGAATTAGGAACTTGAGAGATTGAATTTACTTTTACCTAAATATTTTTAACCCTTTAACAATATATTTTATTTTAAACAGATTGATTAAAAATTCTTATACTATTAGGTCAACCCAAGAATTGATCTATAATGAGATGAAGAGGAGTTTCTACTTTGTAGGGACAATTGTTGATGGGTAGGTAGGTATGTAGAGGCATGAACAATGATGCAATTAAACAAAGGCAGGTGGAGCAAATAAGGCACATCCTATAGCTACGAATGAAAGAACCAGATGTGGGTGGAAGCAAGCTAGTGGCTCAACTCAACACTTAACAAAGTCACCAATTACCACCTCGACACACGTTATCATTGTACTAGTTTCATACTTTAAAGCTTTCATAATTCTAGGTTTTCATGGCCTCCTCGCAGCCATACCACTCATGCATGAGCTAGTTCTTCAAAAGTGTATCCACACATCTTGTCACTCGCACCAAAAAGGCCATGGTTTAGTGGGAAGCATTTTCTTATTCCTAATCCTAATGCGATTGCGAATAAATTGACTAAGGCATCTCTAAACCAAAAAATAAATTTACTTAAATTTTGCACCGAATTTATTTATGTATAATATTTAATTTTCAATTTACAATATTGATGTTCATCCAAAAAAATATTTTCTTTGTATTCTTTTATATTTCTTATTATTTATTATTTTTTTACATTTTATTATATTTACAAATTGCACCTATACTTTTAATTTTTTACATGGTTATCAAAATGAAATATTTTTAATAATTATTTATAAATATTATATTTATTTTAATCATGTGAATATAATTAATAATATATGTAATTAATATAAATAATTATATAAATAACAAAAACATAAATAATAAGACATTAAACTAATTTAAATATTTTGTTAATTAAAAAGTAAACAAAATAAATATCATATACAAAGAAATAATATAATTAAGATAAAATTGATGTAAAAATATATGACTATTATGTAAAAAAAAAAAAGGATAAACAGTTGTTGCTATGATAAGCAGTACCCAGCAAAAGAGCTAGGACACTATTCAAAAATAACAATTATGCTGTGTTATTTGTTGTGTGGTTGGAGCAATTTTTACAGTAAAACAACAAAATTGCTTCCTGGTCAGAGATGCCCTAATAAAAAATGACATCAACCATAGTTTGCCTACGTTATCTTAATTTGACAGTCAAATTTTTATAGATGTAACAAAAAAAAATTAGTATTGATACCGTCTAATATATTTCTGCCTAGTTAGGGGCTCCTTATTCTCTAAATAGGGATGCTTAGATTAGCAAGAAGGCAGATTCGTCTGGAACGGGGACTACCCCAAAGTGGAGTCTTAAGCATAGAGGAAACACTCTCCTACCAAGATTATGAGTCACTATCCCACACGGAATCTAACTCCTCCCAGGTTTGAGCATTACTATATATAGAACCCTATATCCTTCACAAAGGGGTATCTCATTCTCACATATTCTAGCTATCTTGTATTCTTCCTACTTCTGTTCTCTAACTTAGGCATCGAAGTGTTCGTGGGGACTCTCTCCACCTCTCACCTTACCTTTTATTCATGGATTGCAGGATACCAAGCCCAAGAGTTCCGGAAACCAATTATCAAGTGGCGTCGTCTGTGGGAACTCCTTGGGAAAAGCCATTCATTTACTTGCTAAGCTAAAGACATCTTCACTATGACTTCTAGCCCACCACCACCCTTGACTCCTAAAGCCGGCACCAACCCTTCCGCACCTATCCTTTCGACCGACCTCTCAGACCCTCTCCCAGCAATAGTGTTTCCACCCACCTTACAGCATGCTGGAGCCTCATCCGGACATATATCTTTACTCCCTGACAACACTCCAAGATACCCTTCCTTGGGCACAGACCTCCCGTATTACACCCGGCTACAACACCATCGATCAATACCTTTTATACCCTTTTCGAGCCTACCAAAAACACCAGCAATAACCACTCTAAATTTAAACACTGTAAACCAAACACTCAGCCTCGATCAAACTATCAAGGAAGCCATGATAAAAAATATTCAGGCGCAGATAGCTTTGATGCAACAACAGCTAAATACTACAATGCAGAATGGGCACTCTGAGTCGGCTTAAAACGATGATAACACAACACCTCGGCAGGCCCCGGGGATGAGCATGGGGAAGGGTAAAGTGCTAGAAAGGGAGTGCAGTTCAACCATTTCAACTCTTGATGATTCAAAAATAGCTCAGAAGGTTAAAGAAGCAATATGCAAAGCCCGGACCAAACCAAGAAAGGAAGAAGAATGTGTTATGGACAACAGAACTCTGTTTGTCAGTAGAATAATTCAAACGGAGATCCCTATTAAGTTTAAAATCCCGTCGCTTGATCAATACGATGGGACGGGAGACCCCATCAGTCATATATCAGCGTTCCAGAAAAAAATGCTGCTCCAGAATGTAAATGATGGAATCATGTGCAAAGTCTTTCCAAGCACACTCATAAAGAATGCTCAAAAGTGGTTCCATCGACTCCCGGTGAATTCTGTCACTTCTTTTGAGGATCTAGCGGAACAGTTTCGTATCAGATTCATCACCAATATTCCCCCAGCCAAAAACATCAACGATCTTCAGATGTGCCGACAAGAAGTTGATGAATCTTTACGAAGTTACCTTGACCATTTCAATAAAATAGCCATGTAAATTGAGCATCTTGTTGATGAAGTCGTCATAGTAGCTTTGAAAAATGGCACTAGACTCGGCAAGCTTAAAGATAAAATAATGACTAAAGAATCGAGTAACTTTGCAGAAGCAATGGCGATGGCGGTCCAGATGATAAAAATGGACGAAGACAGAAGGATGCGATGGGAGGAAGATAGGCCGTCGATTAAGGAGGAACGACTAAAACATAGACGAGCAAGCTTTCCAAAAATGAATTTCAGAAATCTGGTAGAGAGATTTGACAGGGAAGCGGATAGATATACACCCTTGAACACCTCTCGATCCAAAATCCTCATGTGGGTCAGGCAAAATGGAGTTGGGATCACCCTAGCTAAGAGAATCAGCCCAAGCCAGAGATTTACCCAGGACAGAGGATAATACTGCCAGTACCATCGGGAATACGGGCATGACACGGAGGGCTGTAGAGAGCTGAAGAATGCCATAGAAAGACTGGTCCAAAGGGGAAAGCTCAATAATTTCACAGATACACTGAGGGGAAGCGAAATCTTCGAAAACCAAGAGCAGGACAAGCCGGAAGCAAAGAAAACCCGGAGGGAGCCTATTGGAATGATCAATATGATCATAGGGGGAGAAAAAACTGAGAAGAGATTAAAGAGTAGTAAAGGAGAAAAATTAGTACCCAGGAGAAGTGATATTGTGTTCAATTCGGAAGATGATTCGCATGTGCACCACCCCCATTGTGATGCTCTGGTAATAACTGCGTGCATAAATAGGTATCGGGTAAAAAGGCTATTGGTGGATAATGGAAGTGCTATCAACGTATTATCCTAGAATGCGTACAAAGCAATGGGCGGCTCCGTCACCACCCTGAAAGCCATCCAGAATCCCATCATGAGTTTTTGTGGTGGAACCGTGCAACCAATGGGAATTGTCGAACTGAACCTAGAATTTGGAAACCAAGATGATGAGGAGACAAAAGTCGTCTGAGCTGTATTTAACATGGTAGATATACCACTGGCCTATAATAGGATTATAGGATGACCGGCACTCTATGAGGCAGATGCAGTCACCAGCATCCGACACTTAACCATGAAAGTTCCAATAAAGAATGGAACCCTTACCATTTGGGGAGATTAACATATGGCCAGTTAGTGTTACCAGATGGCCATGAAGCCTCATACAGAGGCTTTTCCTTTAGAAGTATGGAAGTTGAGAAGTAAGGCGCCGATCCACAACAAGTTAAAGACACAGAGACCTTACAAATTACGAAAGGAAAGATCGTGAAAATTGGCAATACACTCAACCGGAATATCAGAGAAGAAATAAGGGAAGTCCTTACCAGACACTCGGAGGATTTTGCATCACAAGCATCCAAAATCATCAGAGTAGACCCGCAAGTTGCCTGTCATTGCCTAAACATCAAACCGGGAGCCAAACCAGTGGCACAAAAAAAAAGAACCTTTGCCTACGAAAGGCAGACAAAAATTGCTGAAGAAACAACGAAGTTGTTAGCAGCTGGGCTTATTAAAGAAGTTACTCACCCGGAATGGATAGCCAACGTGGTACTCGTTAGAAAAGAAAATAGGAAATACAGAATGTGTGTAGACTACATTGACCTCAACTGAGCATGCCCTAAGGATAGCTACCCGTTGCCCATGATTGGCCAACTCGTCGACTCCACCGCTGGTCACGGATTATACAGCTTCGTCGATACGGCACAAGGTTATCACCAGATCCCGATGAAGGAAGAGGATCAAGAGAAAACGTCCTTCATTACCCATGAAGGATTGTACTGTTACAAGGTGATGCCCTTCGGATTGAAAAATGTCGGAGCCACATATCAAAGAATGATGAACCAAGTCCTCCAAGACCAAATTAGAATAAGCACAGAGGTATACGTGGACGATATTATCATCAAAAGAAAACATCCGGAACAACACCCAGCAGACGTAGATCGGGTTCTCCAGCTGCTAAGCAAATCCAAGATCAAGTTGAATCCTAAAAAATGCATCTTCGGAGTCCAAGCAGGCAAATTCCTAGGATTCATGATATCTCACCGGGGCATTAAAGCTAACCCAAAAAAGATGGAAGCCATACTCAGCATGGAAGCATCGAAGAACATCTATGAGGTACAAAAATTAAATAGCAGAATCACTGCGTTAGGGCATTTCATTTCCTGCTCGGCTAGGCGGTGTCTACCATTGTTTCTAGCTCTCAAAAATTCTGGAAAGTTTCAGTGGTCTGCTGACTACCAGACGACATTCGAAGACATTAAAAGATTTTTATCCTCACCACCCCTACTCAACCGGCCCGTCCCAGATGAGACCTTGTATTTGTACCTTTCTATTGGCTGAGAATGCATTGCCTCAGTACTGGTAAAAGAAGACGAAAGCCAGTAAAGCCCTGTCTATTACGTCAATAAAATGCTTCGAGGACCCAAAATTCGGTATCCCATGTTGGACAAGCTAGCCATGGTTATGGTCCACACCTCTCGAAAGCTTCGACATTACTTCCAGGCTCACCATATCATCGTCCAATCCCATTTCCAGCTGCGAAAAATCTTACAAAGACCGGAGACCTTGGGCAGGCTAGTAAAGTGGTTGGTATTACTCGGTGAATTCAATATTGACTATGAGCCCCGGCAGTAGATAAAAGCACAGGCATTAGCAGATTTCGTGCAAGAAATGGCTCCGGAAGACATAGCCTTGACCAAGGCACCAGAATAGAAGCTCTATGTTGACGGAGCATCCTCAGCTCAAGGTTCCGGTGCCAGAATAATCCTCAGAGGACCACACAAGGTTCACATCCGATACGTAGTCCATATCGAGTACAATGCCACTAACAATGCAACCGAGTATGAAGCACTCATTACAGGATTGAAGTTAGCCACCGAAGTCAGGGCAAAACACCTCATCATATACTCGGACTCCCAATTGGTAGTCAACCAAGTCAGTGGAACGTTCCAAGTCAAAGACACTTGCATTGCCAAGTACGTGGACAAAGCCAGGCAGCTCTTGCAACACACCGAACGGGATGGAGGCCGATGGGAGATCATCCAGATTCTCAGGGAAGAAAACAGTGAGGCCGACTTCTTGGCCAAATCTGTAGCTAAAAACAGTCAATCATTCTAGGATAGAAATTTCACTGAGTAGCTAACCAGTCCCAGCACAGAAGACCCCGAAGTTTTGGGGACACAAGTAGTCTCGGAATGGATGCGATCGATAATCCAATACCTGGAGCACGAAACACTCCCAAAAGATAAACTGCAGGCTCAAAAGCTTAAAACCAAGGCAGCCCACTATTCCATCCATCAAGGGGAGCTCTACCGAAAATCCCTTTCATACCTATGGTCCAAGTGCATTTCACCAGAGGAAGGGAATTACATACTCCGAGAAATCCACGAAGGAATTTATGGAGCATATGAATCCCACTATTCGCTCACTCGAAAGGCACTACTTTAAGGGTATTACTGGCCTACCATGTCTAACGATGCCCAGCAGCTAACACAAGCATGTCCCCAGTGCCAGCACTATGCTCGACTCAATCACAAGTCTTCCCGCCCCCTGCATCCCATCGGCAGCCCTTGGCCATTCACTATGTGGGGGATGGACATCCTTGGTCCTTTCCCTCCCTCTACCTCATAGAAAAATTTTTAAATTGTGGCTATTGACCATTTCACTAAGTGGGTAGAAGTAGAGGCAGTCCCAACCATTATAGAAGCCCAGATACAACACTTCTTCTAGAAGGAGATCATTTGCAAGTTCGGCATCCTTACACTTTAATTACGGACAATAGCAAATAGTTCGATAATAATAAATTCAGAGGTTTCTGCTTAGACCTCGGTATAAAGCTTCACTTCACCTCAGTAGCCCACCCGCAGACAAACGAACAAATAGAAGTCACCAACAGAATTCTCATACAAGGATTAAAGAAGAGACTCAACGAGAAAAAAGGAAATTGGGTTGAAGAACTCAACAATGTAATCTGGGCCTACAGAACCACACCTCGATCATCCACCAGAGAGACACTGTTCAAGCTGACTTATGGTATGGATACGGTAATACCAGTGGAGATTGGTTCACCAAGCTATTGGGTAAGCTAGAATCTCGATCACACCATCAAAAGCATTGGTGCCTGTATATGCCTAGACCTATTAGAGGAATGGAGAGAACAAGCTGCAGCCACAGCTGAAGCACATCGGCAAAAGGTGACACGGTACCATCGCCAACGACATCACCCAAAATAATTCAAGTTGGGAGACTGGGTACTCAGAAGAGCAGATATTGGCAAAGGCAGCTTAAGAACTAGCAAGTTAGGTCCAAACTGGGAAGGTTCATACCAAATCTCGGCAAGCACAACCAAGGGAGCATACAAACTAAGAGAAAGAGGAGGCAAAGAACTACCACAATTTTGGAACTCAGACTCTCTCAGAAAATACTATCAATAAGATTGTATTCAACACATGATTCAATAAAGTCTCTCTTCATTAATAACAGGCCCTTACATATGATCGGTTATAAAAAATATATATATATACATATCTATTCTACTAGATGTACATCCGGACCCCCAGGCCCGGAAACAGAAGGGGAAACCTCATAAACAGTTTCTGGATGTGCTACAGACCCAATAGCAATAGCAGCCTCTACAGTCTCCCTCGCAGGAGCCAAACTGGCCTTTCGATGGGCGTCCTCCTCCGCAGTAAGTTTGGCAAAGTCTACCGACGTTATTTGATCCAATGCCCCTAGATCTAGTCCCGAGTCCTGAGCGAGTAGGATCCTTTTACACTCAACCTGATAAGCTTTGAGAAACCTTCCTACCATGCCTTGGTATGACTTTTTATCACTCGCTTGGGATTTCTCAAGCACCACCAGCTTTCCCTGGAGCTCAGCGATTTAAAGGTCCTGCTCTTCGATCCTCCTCGTCAACTGGGCTTGGCTATATTCCAACTCAGAAACTTTCTTCTGATTCACCTCAGCATCGAACTTGGCCTCAGCATATTTTGTCTGGCAGTGCTCCAGGGCTGCCTTTACACCATCCAGCTTCTTCTCAAAATCAATGGTTATGGTTCCCACCTCGGTTTCCTTTAGGTTGTACTGGCTCTTCAGGTAGAAATACTAATCCTTTGCCAGTAGCAAGTGATCTGTCAATAATAAAATAGTTAGCGTCAGCAAGAAGCATATACGATAACAACATCAATGGCAGAAGCTAACTTACTTCTAATGACTGGCCAATCATAGAGTCGAGTAACCCGTCTGGGCCCTCATTAGACCAACGTTGCATATCACCAGGCAGCCTTAGTGATTCGGCATACTGGTCCCGCACTTGGCTGTTAGAGATACTCAGGGGCTTCATCCGCTTCAGTATCCAGCCCCTCATATCCGGACACCCAGATAACCGTGGGCACTGAACGCAGATATCCTCATCCAACCCCTCCGCATCCAACTCCGGATCCATCAAACGCCTCTTTCTTCGACCCACACATTCTGGCTATGCTATTTCCAGCACCATTTTGCCCTTCAAGTCAACAGGAACCATTTCAGGTGTTGCAGGAGCTTCGGGTTCTTGGAAGGAGATGCCCGAACCTCCTCTGGAGCAACCGGCTCATCAACTAATGAAATCCCGCCTGTAAAATCAAAAAAGTTAGCCATCTACAGTCATAAAAAATAGATCAAGTCAGAGATATAGCTCAAAGTAACACAAACATACCAAAGGAGTGAACGCGACTCGGACAGACTCTCCATAGGTACCTCCTAGACACATCCTCCGGCGATCAAGCTTCGGCAAGCCCATCGAGATGTAGCCGTAAAACCATCTCCGTATCATGGTCGAAAAGTTTCACAGGCTGGGTCACCTTATGACACTCGTTAGACCACATCCTTCAGACATCCAAGAAGTCCGACTAATGCTCTACAATAAAAAAATGGTGTCTCCACTTCTTTTGGAGATCTGAAAGCTTTACGAAAAGGGTGTGGTTAGGTACAGCCGATAGGAAAAAAATCAGCTCTCCCTTCTTTCTAGTCAGCCTGTACAGGTATTGAAAAATGTCTAAATTGGGTTCTTTTCCCTCTTCATACATCAGTTGGATGAACCCGGTCAGTATCCTATAGCTATTCGAGTGAAGCTGACCAGGCGCTATGTTATTCCTATTCAAAAATTCCTTCATAAAGGGATCTAGAGGAAATTTCAAACCCCCCTCTAGCTGGTCAAAATACGCTACTAATTTACTTAGCCCTAACAAAGGGGTATGGGCCCTAAACCTCCTATCTACGGTGTGAAGGGTGTAATCGGCAGGGATACAAAACCGCCTTCGATACCACCCCAGTAACTCACTATCTACATTTGAGACAAAAAGGTAAGAACTAACTTCTTCCCTTAGGGCCATAGTGAAGAAGGGAAATACACGACAGCAGAAACAAGGAAAAAGAAGAAGAAGAAAAACAAAAAGATCACTTGGTTGCCATAAGCAAGAATCACGGCAGGCAGAAATGGAAACAGCAGAGGCAATACTAATGTAGCGAAGGCAAGAACAATGAAAAAATAAAGAAGCAAAATACTCCAGTTGACAAGAGCAACAGTACTTATAAAGACATGAAAGGATGTGGAAGCACGCCATTAACTGCCCTCATTATTACTGCCTTCCTCCCTAGGCCATCAGGGGCCTTTTGGGGATAAAAAAGCCCATTAGATGAGGAGTCGTGATAATGGCGGTAGAAACGCTTTATTTACTGACATACGAAACGATGCATAACTCACGCGATTTCAACTATGAATCCCTAGGAGTTGAAGTGACGCCAACAGGTGTCGGCCCGCCCACATTTGATCGGGCTGCTTCGTCAGGCTACTTAGAAAGCATCCAAGCAATGCTTTCAGCCCATTCCGGGTATCCGAGCATCTAAGCCTCGTGCATCTAAGTCCAGCGACTGAAGCTGGCACCCTCAGGTCGCTTCTGTAGTATTAAGGTTCCGAGCATATAAGCCTCACGTCCATGAATCGAGCATCTAAGTCTCACACATCTAAGTCTAGTGATTGAAGCTGACACCCTCAGGTCGCTTCTGTAGCATTGAGGTTCCGAGCATATAAGCCTCGCGTCCATGAACCGAGCATCTAAGTCTCGTGCATCTAAGTCCAATGACTGAAGCTGGCACCCTCAGGTCACTTCTGTAGTATTGAGGTTCCGAGCTCATAAAGGCTCGCGTCAATGCACCGAGCATAAAAAATCCAATGATAACTGGTTCCGTCATATCATTTCCAAATAAACGGGTTAATATATTGTTGTGCTCATATGCATTTGATGGATATCCAAGCTCTACAGATTGCATTTCAGCAACGACCATCCCAAGACTCGGCATCGAGCTCTACTCTCACTGTGACTGAGGCTGGCCACCTCAGCTCACTCGTCTCTATTACTATATAATACCCCTTATGAGAAAGCATTAACATCCTACCCAGACACGACGGACATAAATATCCGAATACGCCCAGGGGGGGACTCTTGATACCGTCTAATATGTTCCCGCTTAATTAGGGGCTCCTTATCCCTTAAATAGGGACACTTGGATTAGCAAGAAGGCAGATTCGTCCGGAACGGGGACTACCCCAAAGTGGAGTCCTAAGCATAGAGGGAACACTCTCCTACCAAGATTATGAGTCACTATCCCACACGGAATCTGACTCCTCCCAGGTTTGAGCATTGCTATATATAGAACCCTATATCCCTCACAAAGGGGCATCTCATTCTCATATATTCTAGCTATCTTGTATTCTTCCTACTTATGTTCTCTAACTTAGGTATCAGAGTGTTCGTGGGGACTCTCCCCACCTCTCACCTTACCTTCTGTTCGTGGATTGCAGGATATCAAGCCCAAGAGTTCCGGAAACCAATTATCAAGTATTAAGTTCTTTTTTTTCTTTTCCTCAATTATAATGATGAATAAAAACGATCAAATACAGTTTCAATAAGTAGATAAAAAACTATTTTTACTTAAACATCATTCTAAAATTTAAACTGTAATATATGCAATTTTATTAAATTAATTATTAACTTTCTTTTACTAATATTTTTATAACTTTATTCAGATCAAACTAAATTAATTTTAACACAATAATTTTGAATAAATAAGTGGATATAAAAATAAATTTGCTAAAATAATTTTGAATTTGGAATAAAATTGAGTTATAAAGTGATAATTTATAAGATTTCCTTGGAGTACCTAGTTCATTCATGTCCATCACACAATCTCCACAAATATAAGTCTAGACTTTTAGTAGTAAATTTTAGCTCCATGAGGAGAAAAAAATAAAAGGATAATTATTAACGTTAGTTAATTTTTTTTAAAAAAATATTGTAATCATGGGTCTATTTTATTTTTAACAATCATGTGAAATTCACATTTGTAGATTAATTTTTTTAAATACATTTTTGGATACATTTTCATGCAATATATTTATAGATTATCTTAATTTTTGTTTTTTAATATAAATAAAATTTCGTTTATTATTGTAAAAGATGCAAGAAAAAATATTGAAATACTTTCTTTTTTTAAGAGAGAATAACGATACTTAAAAAAAAATCACAAAATAGCACATGGTATAAAAATTCTTTTCGGTAAAAATAAATAAAAAATAAATGGTATATATGGGTGCCAAGCATAATTTAGCTTTTAATTCAGCAAAAGACAAAATTATAAAACATATGAAATTATTCTTAAATTAATAAAATTAGTGCCAATTAGATTTAAGTTGAGGCTTTCAACCTTCTACTAATTAACCAGTTTAAAATTAAAATTCATTATAAAAAATTGAAATCAACCATCTAAACATAATTTTTTGCAATCTATTACTTAACAATACTATATTTTGTGAAGTATCCATTTTATCCTATTATGATTGAGATGCATATATCTTAATAATTTTATAAAATAGTGTATGATTAATCCTGGTCATTCATGTGCACTTATAAACATGTTGAAACATCTCCATATTTTTCTATGGGATTTTGTCTATCTCTAATAATCTTCTTGTTAACATAAGTACAATAATTAATATTTAATTAATAATGATAGAAGGTGGGGTTTTTTTTAGGAGCCAATAGGAAAAAAAACATTACCCACATATTCACTCTGAATGGTTTAATAATAAAATTTACTGTTAAATACCCTAATTAGAGTTGTAACGTGGAGTCAGAATTTGACCAATAATATATATTTTCTGAACCTATTTTGAGAAAAACAAACAAAAATTAAAAAATAATGTGCTTTTCCTTTTTTATTCACATGCATGTTTATATATTCTTCTATATAGTATTGAGTTTTTTTTTTTTCTTTTCAAATTTAGTAGAAGAAAAAAAATTTATCAAAATAAAAAAAATGTATATAAAACAATTTCACTCATTACAATTAGATCTCATAATTTATGACTAAAAAATAAAATTAGTAGGTTTGATCTTTTACTCCATTTGTTCTCATTTTTATGGTAAAAAATTAAATTAAATGTATTAATGTTAAAAATAAATAAAAGTAGTTATTAATTGAGGTGATTAATGTCTAGATTTTCACATTTGCATTTTTAGGTCAAAATATATTTGTAGATCCCAACAGGGATTTATGAAACAATTATTTGCTCTTTTCTTTTTCAATTTCATTTGAACTATTAACAATGGCAATCATTTGGCAAAATGGGTAACATTTGCAAACCATTGAATGGAAAATATAATTTTGAAAATTGAATGACAAAGGCCTTTCAATCAAAGGAAAAGGGTGACTTGAGTACCCAATTTATATGAATAATTTGCACATACTTTGAATTAGGTTGAATACACTTGAGGCCAAGTTCAAGTGGTAAGAGCACTTTGCTCTTAAAGGGTTGAGGTTATAGGTTCAATATCTCTCCCCTTCTTATACATGTGAAACCCACCCTTAGTGGTGGTTTATAAAAATGGTTTTCAAATACTAACTGCTAACTGCCCCCCTTCCTACTCTAATGGTACTGGATTCTGTATCAAGTACAAGAAAAAATAGAATTAGGTCGAATCAATAAAGTTTAGTTTTTTTTACTTGTGCTTATGCTTATATATATATGTTTATCATTTACATGATCAAACTCCTAATTTTGAACTTTAACAAACAATTTAGATTTTAATGACTTTCTTTAATTGTGTATGAAGTTGATTAATTATCAAGAATAACTATTTAATGATTAGAGACAATGAAATACTCCTTGAAAGAGTATAAATATGCATTCCGATGAAGTATCTCAATCTATGTAAGTCCCCAATCTTTGAGAAATAATTATATATAAAAAATATACCAAATTGGATCTACAGTTATCCCTTCATGAGTGCCTCATAGGCTAAGCCTCTACAATGCTTATCTAAGCAATTTTTGCCAAAAGAGGTAATGCTCCTCACGAGCTGCCTTTATGATAATGAGGAGCAGGCTTCAGCTTGTGAGGGCAGTAGAAACAGACTATAATAGTTATTTTCAAATGTAACGGCTAGCAGACTTGCTCCTCACATGCCAGGGTTTGCTCCTCACAACCGTGAGTGGCGTTTTGACATAAATAAGTCCAAGATGATTCAAAAATCAATAAGAGACGTTGGAGATATAATCAATGCTTCCAACAACCATAATCTAAGTTGTTTATCTATATAAACAACTCATGGAGTTCAATTGATAGTTTAAGAAACTTGTTTACTCATTATACTCTCTTAAGTATTCAATTAAGCTCTCAAAAATCTTCAAATTCATTTTATATTTATATAACTTTTATGAGAGTTAGAATAGATATTTTTATTTTTTTATTTTCTAGGATTAAAAAATGAGAAGTGAGATTCTATTATAGTGGAATTGGTTTAAGTGTTTACCATTAAAGTACTTGGGATTTAGTTTTTGAGTAAGCCTTGTAAAACTTAAGTTGTAAGGTTAAAAGAGTGAGCCTCAAACTCTTGTGTAATCTCAAATCTTGTAAATAAGATTATGAAAATTGAAAATCCTAACTTGGGGATAAGTTAAGTGGAGACGTAAGATTGTTAAGAATTCAAACTCCTTAAATTATTATGTTCATCATTCTTCCTTGTCAACATTCTTTCAATTCTTTTAAAGAATTCTTTTAATTTCTATTTATTGTTCATTTTCCTTATTTATCCCCCTAAGGCATTTTCATTTGGTATCAGAGCTTGAATTCTAGGAACTTCATTGTTAGAATACAAGATAATGGGGAGTGAATCACAAAATATTTCTTCACTTAAACCATTCTTTGATGGCAGTGATTATCCTTATTGGAAGTTCAAAATGGAGCCATACCTTGATTGTGATTCCATCTAAATTTGGGATATTGTCCTAAAAGGTTTGGAACCAACTACAACTACCATTGATGGTGTGGTAACTACTATTGCAAAAAGTTAATGGAATAATAAACAAAAAGAGGAAAATCCTAAAAAGAAAAAGGCTATAGTCCTTTCCATGACAAGAGAATAAGGAGGCAAACTTCAATATTGTGTTAGTGATATGCACTAGGTCAATCATGTATTATCATGTTTTAACTTTATCATTTTATTAATAAAGAGGCATTTTTATTATCATTTTCTGTTGTGATAATTACTTGAATAGTCAATTCTTCCTAAGGTCATCAAGTATGTGACTTGATAGTAAAACCCTTAGATTAAATAGGAATTTCTAGTCCATTGTTAATGTCATATGAACCTACAGGGTCATATATTTAGAGCAGGCCCAAAATAAATATGGGTTCACCAAGACAATAAAGCTCTATGGAAATAAATAAATTTATGCATTTTTATTTATTTATTTAAGGCAATGATTATCTTAAATAAATAAATGGAATATACAAAAAATGTTGTGGTAAAATAAGACATTACCAAAAATTCATTTTGGTAAATAAAACCCTAATTGAGAAGTCTATAAATATGGCATATTCTTTATAGTTTTACATATCTTTTATTTTGCCACATAAATTCAGTTTCTCTCCCTTGAGAAAACAAAAACACAGAGCTCTTTAGTTCTTGAGTTATGAGATAATCAAGAAAAAGGTGCTAGCATACATGTTCATTTTGATTCAAGGACTGTTCATATAGATGCTTGTGGAGGATGTATCCATTTGGAGATATCTTAATCTAGCCTAAATAATCAGAAGCTTCAGGAAGGGTGTCACTGGAGTGAACTCCCTCTCTACCTTCCAGTAATCTTGCCTCTTTGTGCATTTATGGTAAGGTTTTTGAAAACCCTATATCAATCAGTTAATATAATTACATAGATCCTGGTTTAGGTTTATGATTTTTAAATTTTCATTGCGTTTTGAATCGAATAACCCAACACATTGCATGTTGGCCAAGGAAATATGGGAGACCTTGAAAAATCATTATGAAGGCAATGTGCAAGTTAGAAGCAAGAAGGTTAAACTTTATATGTATGAATATGAACTCTTTAAGATGAAGCCTCAAGAGTCAATTACAAAGATGACAAATCGACTTAATGCTCTTCTCATAAATATTTCACCAAGCAAGAGGTAAACAACAAGATTCTAAGAATCCTACCTAAGAAGGATTGAGAATCTCGGGTTACTTCAACTGAGGAAGCTCAAGACCTTTCTGCTCTTTCCACCGATATGCTTATTGGAAAGCTATTAATATATGAGGTTATAATTAAACAAATAGGAGAAGAACAATAAGAAAATGAGAAAAAGAAAAGCATTGCACTAAAAGCTTCATAAAATGAAAGTTTTGAAGACTCTAATGATGAAGATGGTGATGTTGCCATGCTTACTAGAAGTTTTAAAAAATTCTTGAGAAAGAAAAATTTCTTAAGAACTAGAGACTCCAATAAAAAGCATAAAGGAGAAAGAAAAAAAAACTAAAGAAGTCACTTGCTATAAATACAAGAAACCAAGACACATTAGAAGTGAGTACCCTAAACTTAAATTCAAGAACAAAGAAGTAAAAGATAAAAAGAAGGCTTTCAAAGCTACTTGGGATGATGACTCATCTAATTTTGAAAAGCAAGAGGAACAACAAGAAGTGACCAATCTTTACTTTATGGTTCTTGAAGATAAAAAGAGGTACCATTAACTTCTAACTCTTTTTATGATGAATATTGTACTTATGATGAATATGATAATGATGATGATGATGCTAAGAGCTCTATTATGAGCAAACTCTTGCTTAATGTCATGACCCGAACCCAAGGCACGTGACCGGCACTAGGGAATGGGAAAACATAAAGCTATCTAATCCCGTAGTAAGCCTTAAAAAAACTGCGGAATTAAAAAAAAACTTTGAAACCTTACAATGAATATTTAAATTACAATGTACATTATCAAACTGATTTTTCTTAATATAATTTAAACCATGGCATCGTAGTACATAATGTAAATAAACATCAGTTATAAAATATTATAAGTACATGATACTCCTGAATAAAATATTCAGTTAAACAGTTTTTTCTACTGCAGTACACAAAAGTAAACACAACATAACTAAGTAGACATACGCAGAATAGCCGGTGATGAAGTGTTATAACCTGAGTTTTTAAATTATTTTAATATAAAATAGAATATGCAGTGTTAATAATTTTGAAACTATATTTGATTATTTTACTATTTCATGAATTATTGTTATTATTTACGTTTAATTAATATATTTTACGTAAACATGTCTTTAAATTATTTTTATTTCGGGAAATAGTGTTTTAATAAATCTTTAACTTAGAGCATTAATATTTTAATATTATTATTTTAACGAATTATATTATTGACCTAAATTTTTATAAATAATACATTATTTTTGCATGCATGAATAATATTAGGGTTTAATAATTATGTTATGTGTATATATTATGTTTTAATTGTGTTATATACATATGTGTATATATATATATATATATATATATATATATATATATATATATATATATATATATATATATATATATATATATATATTTATTTATTTATTTATGCATGTGCGATAAATGTGTGGTGTGTGTTTAATGTGTATATATTATAAGGTTTATAATATTATAATATAAAATTATATATATATATATATATATATATATATATATACAAATAATCAAACACCCATTTTCTTCCCCTTCCCCATCCCGTTTTTTACCCTCACCATCCCCTCACCGCTGCAACTCCGATCGACTACTATCGATGTGCATCCCGGACGTCCACCTCTTCCTCTAGCAGCTCCACCGGCTCCTGTCATCCTCTCCGGCGCTGATGAAGCTTGAAGAACTCGATTTGGCCGTAAGTTGGTTCTTCCACCGTTCCTCACCATTCCGGTCACCAAAATTGGTGATTCTAGTGTTGTTGGACTCCTAAGACTTCCTAGAGAACGATTCCAAGCTTCCTTTTGCCTAAAAATTCGGTTTGGTAAGGTTTTAAGCTAGTTTTCAATTTCGGCCATTTGTGGTTCTTTATTTTTTTGAACTTCATTCTTTGTGATTCAAGCTTAATTCCTTCACAAATATTGTTCCCCTTAGCTTAATATACCTCTGAGAATTTTTGTGTAATTTTTGGAATTTATTTTGATTTTTGTGAATTTTTTATTATTTTATTATTATTTTATAATTTTCGTAAATTAATTAAATAAATTGTGAAATTGTGATTTTTAGTGTTTTTGGTGGTTGAAATTAATTTTATAATTTTTGTGATTTTTGTGTAATTTTTATAATTTTATTTAGTTTATGTCAATTTTGGAAATTTAGATTAAATATATATTTTATTAGTAATAATTGGTTAATTGAATATAATTGTTTATTTTATTGAATTATATGTTGAGAAAATAACTTTAGAGTAATTATATAATTTTTTATTGAATTTTTGAGTATTTTTAGTATATTATGTGAATTTTTATATACTAGGGGTATTTTGGTAATTTGGTAGTAATTTTAGTTAAATATTAAGTTTAATTGGTTTTAATAATTATTTGAGGTATAAAAATGATTTTTACAAATTATTTACTATTTTTAACTAATTAAAACTATTTTTCGAAAATTATTTTCAAATTATATATAATATACTATTTTTGTAAATAAATGGGTTTTTAGTAACTTTTAGTATGTTTATGGACTAATTAAGTAATTTAGATTTATAAAAAGAATTTTTGTTAATATTTGTGAATTTATCGAGAAATATCAATTTTTATTAATATTAGGGTTTTTAAGTAAATATCGGTGAAATAATTATTTGTAATGTTTAAATATTTAAATTGCTATATTTTGGCACTTAAAGGGTATTTTTGGTATTTATGAAATTTTAATATATTTTGTGTATTTTATTGTAAATTGTGGACCTCGGTTGGTAGAATTTGCAGTTTGGGCTCCTGACCGAGGGTTGTGAAAATATTTTGTGAATTCTATTCGAAGTGTATTTTCTTACAGGATCGGCTTTACTTTTTAAGTAGAGAGATATCTGTTTTACAGAGGAGGTTCTGCCGAATTTTTGGTAGAATTCTCTTAAAACGTGACATCGGGTCTAATTCCTATTCTCTGTCTGTGTTTAGAATTCTAGATCGAGTCTTTAGAAGTTAAGTTTAAATTATTCTGATTTTATGTTATTATTGTATTGTTAGTTGCATCGAGACCGAGGCCTAATGGACCAGGCCCGTCGGACCCGTCTCGAGGAGTGCACAACTATAAGTTATTATGATATATATGCATTGCTTAGGCTGCATGTTTTAGACTTCTATGTCTTAAATATAAATTTTTGCATAATTGCCTATTTGAATGTTTAAGTATATTTTAGGTATACTTTTAGTATATTTTCGGTATATTATGAAATAAATGCATGTTTTCCTTTTCAATTAAATCTAGCTTGTTTTCAAATATATTATTAGTTTAATTTAATATGTTTTGTGATTTATTTGAGTTGATTATACGTATATATATTTGAAATATACTTAGTTTATTTTAGGTATATTTCTGATATATATATGGTTTATTTGTTTATTTTAAATATCATTATGCATCATTTACTTTCCTGAATGTATGTTTTAATATAAACGAAGGATATCAATAGAACGTGCTTCCTAATGGGCAGCACTATAATCGAGTACGTACCGGTGCGATAGATGATAGGTTGAATTACTAACTTATTTGTGGAAATTAAGACTTGATTGACTTGATTGATGTGAGATGTGATTGAGAGTGTGATTGTTGGAGCTCGGTTGACCAAGTGTCTTGGGGCCAATCACACTGACAGTCAGACTGCTGGAGCTCAGTCGACTTAGTGTCTCGGGGCCAGTCTACTGTCTATATGGATTAAGTGAATTTACTTGGAATTAAGTGAGCCTATGTGGCTAGAGTACCTTCAATTGATATTTGAGGTTGCGATAACATAGGGTTCTATTTGATCCTTCATAATTGATGATTTTCAGTATTATTATAAAAATGATTTTCTTTGCATCTGTGTGTATTTGCCTGTATATATATTTATTATATATACTTTTGAGCGCCTGCATTTATCATTTAGTTATGCATGTATATATATTATAATAATTCACTCAGTGAGGTCTGACTCCCCTCCGTTGATATTTTTACCGGAGAGTGTTCATCTTCAGACCTCAGCAGTAGACCTGTCCGCCGGATTTCTTCCGCTCCGGTCTTATTATGTAAATCACTTACTTGAGTTTATTTTGTACTCTAGATACTGCAGTAGTGGTTGTATTTAAATCTGTTGAGAGTTGTATTTATATTTATGTCACGACCCAAAACAGGGGCCATGACCGGCGCTAGGGAACGGAAATTCTTTCAAATCCGGAACCCGTAGTAAGCCTATAAAATAAAATAAAAGCATGCAATAATAATAAAAATAAATATAATTAAAATATTTTGCAACAGAAACAAAGTCATAAATAAGATAAAGTAAATATTCACCAATGGATTTAAATAAATAACTCATCTAATATAAATGATATCTTTTAAATACAAATCTCAGTTCAAATATTTATAATACAAATTTCTTATAACAATAATATAATACATAAGTCTCATAACTGTCTACAACTACTACAGTGTCTAGATTATAAAATAACATCAAGTAAGCAGATTACATAGTAAAGCCGGGGCAGAAGAAATCCGGCGTAAGGGTCTGCTACTGAGGTCTAAAGACGAAGACTCTCCTGAAAAATAGTCAACGGAGGAGAGTCAGACCTCACTGAGTGAATTGTTATAATATATATACATGCATAGCTAAATGACAATGCACGCATTCAATAGTATATATAATAAATATATATACAGGAAAAATCACACAGATGTTGCAAAATCATTTTATATAAATATTAAGAAATACATCCATATATGAAGGATCAAATAGAACCCTAGCAAATCGCAACCTCAAACAGTGTTAGACAACACTCTAGCCATACAAGCTCACTTATTCCAAATAATTTCGCTTGTTCCATTTGGACAATAAACTGGCCCCGAGACACTAAGTCAACCAAGTTCCAGCAGTCTGACTGTTAGTGTGATTGACCTCGAGACACTTGGTCAACCGAGCTCCAGCAATCACACTCTCAAATCATATCACACATCAAGTCAAATCAATCCCATCAATATTCACAAATAGGTTAGTAATGAAGCCTAAATGCTATCAGCGTACCGGTACGTATTCGGTCCTAATGCTACCCACTAGGTAGCACGTTCTATTGATATCCTTCATTTATTATATAAAACATACATTCATAAATAAATGATGCATGAAATTGAATAAACTAGCAACATAAACCATATATATACTAGAAATATACCAAAAATAAACCAAGTATATTCCGAGTATATATATACGTCAAATAAATTCAATTTAATTACAAAATGAACTAGAAATATACTTAAAAACATTTTAAGTATAAATCATTAATAAAACATGCATATAGTTTAAAATAAACCAAAGTATACCGAAAATATACCAAAAATAAACCTAAGCAATACTTAAATCATTTATGCATACTTTACTAAAATAAACCATACATTTCTAAAACATGCACCCTAAAACATATATATATAAAATAACAAGTCACAGTTATTGCACTCCTCGAGACGAGTCCGACGGGCCTGGTCCACTAGGCCTCAGTCTCGGTGCAACTAAATAAAGAAACGATAACAAAAATCAGAATAATTCTAACGAAAATTCTAAGGACACGACCTAGAATTTTAGACACAGAATTAGAATAGGAATTCGACCGAACATCACGTTTTACTAGAATTCTACTGAAAATCCAGTAGAACCTCCCCTATAAAACGGACATCTCTCTACTCAAAGAGTAGAGCCGATCCTGCAAAGAAATACACTTCGAATATACGTAGAACACAATTCACAATCCCTCGGTCGGATTCCAAACTATAATTCACCAACCGAGGTTCACAATTCACAGAATAATTACAGAAATATTGAAAAATATCAAAATGCCCTTAAATACTCAAAATATAGCAAATTTAGATATTCAAACACTAAAAATATTTATTTAACCGATAAATACACAAAAATCCTAATTTTAATAAAATATTATTAAAAATCGGTAATTCTCAATAAATTCATAAATATTGACCAAAATACTTTTATAAATCCAAATTACATAATTAACCCTAAAACTTACTAAAAATCAATAAAAACTCATTTATTTAGAAAAATCGTATATTATATATAATTTGAAAATAATTTACGAAAAATAGTTTGAGTTAGTTAAAAATAATAAATAACTTGTAGAAATCATTTTTATAACTTAAATAACTAGTAAAATCAATTTAATTATATTTTTAGCCAATTTATTATCAAATTACCAAAATACCCCTAGTTTCGTAAATTCACTAAAATTAATAAAAAATTCACCAAAAATAATGTAATTACTCAAAATTAAATTTCTCAACATATAATTCAATAATATCAATAAATATACTCAATTAACTAATTAATTTTAATAGAACACATAATTAACCTAATTTTTCCAAAAATTACATAAACTAAATAAATTCCAAATAATTATATAAAATTCACAAAAATTAAAAATAAAGTTCTAAAATTCATTTCAACACCTATAATCACCATAAAACACAATTTCATAATTTAATTAATTAATTTTCGAAAATTAGAAAATATTAATAAAATAATCAAAAATTCACAAAAATCAAAATAATTCCCAAAATTCTACAAAAATTCATAGAGGTAGATTAAGCTACAAGAATCAATGTTTGTGAAGGGAGTTTGCATGAATAATTCAAATCGAAGCTCAAAAAATTGAAGAACCCTAAATGGCCGAAAATGATAAATCGAAACCTAGGGAAATCTAGACCGTTTCAAGTGAAACAAAGCTTGGAAATGGACTCACCGGAGCTCAAGGAAGAGATAGAGATCGATGGTGTCGAATTTGGTGGCCGGAAACGGCTTGATCGACTGTGAAGAAACTTTCGGCCTCTCACACAAATTTCGGCCAAACCACGCCGGAGAAGGAGGCTTGAGGCGTCAGGAATGGCTGGCGAGGGAGGAGGAAGGCTGAGGGGCACACCGACGGTAAGAAACAAAGGTCACAGATGCCGAAAATGGAAGGAACTGATCGGGCAGCTTGATGAAGGAGATAGTGGCATTTCCGTAAATAAGGAGAACTTTTAGTTTTTGGTAAATATTTATGTATATATATGTATATATATAACTATACTTTATATTATAATAATATATAATATAACACACACAATAAATATGCACCACACACATATTTTAATAATATATATACACATATACATATATACACTTAATTAATTAATATTAAAACTATATAATAAAAATTAATTTAATTAATTAAACCCTAATTTAATTTAAATAAATTTACGTATATGCATTTTATTTAACACTTTAAAATTATGCATGAACTCATGCAAATTCATAAAACTATTTAAAATAATTAATATTTAATTATTTACGTCTTAATTTCCCCGAAAATAAAATTCTTGGGAAAATTTTACGTAAAGAACTTAAAATAATTAAAAATATCTTTAATAAATAACAAACTCATTAAATAATCATGAATATATATAAAAATTATTAACACTGCATATCCCGATGCAGTTTTAAATTATTTAAAAACTCGGGATATTACAATTTATGCATGTAAGAGGATTTTACTTCAGAGTGTTTCTCTGAAGGTTGTATTAAAAGATGTCTATTTTTTATATATTTATAAGATGTGATTTTATGATATTAAAGGATGTTGAGAAGTTATTTTATTTTGTGAGATTTAATTTTCGCTAAATAATATTTATTTTATTTTATTTTATTGCATGCTTTTATTTTTAAGGCTTGCTACAGGTTCCGAATTCAAAAGAATTCTAGTTCCCTAACGCCGATCATGGCCCCCTGTTTTGGGTCATGACATGAAGCTACACGGCGAAGAGAAGTAGGCCAAATAGAAAAGTCTCAAACTCCTAAAAAAAATAAATTGAGGGGAGTCAAACCTCACTGAGTAAGTTAATAAAAGAGTTGTATGGTTTGAAATCCTTTTTGAAAACCATTTAGATGTATCAAAAATAATTTATAATATATATACAAATACAGCTTTTGAAAAATCTCGGTAGAACCCTAAACGCAATTCTAAATGGCCAACTGAGCTTACTTAATCCAACTAGACTGCCGGTCCCTGAGAGCAGAGGCATCAACCGAGGCACCAAGCCGCAGTCATCCACTTAATCCAAACATATGACATTGGCAGTCTCCGAGAGCTAAGGCATCCATCGAGGCACCCATCCCAGTCCATTTTTAACTTTTCCACATCACTAGTGGTCCCCGAGAGTAGAGGCTTCCGTCGAGGCACCCGTCCCAGTTTATAACCACAAATCATACATATTTTTGGATCCATCTCCCAATCTCCAACATGTGCACACGGTCTTGGTGAAACCCACAAAGTAACCCGTTCTACCAAAATTTCTCAAAACTAATTTTGAAATAAATAAATACATTAAAATGAAAATTCTCGATAATGTAAACAAAACTAAAAAAATATGAGCGCATGCAATTTTAAAGAAAACACATGCACAGATCCATTCATTAACTTACAGAATGAGCGAGATGGCTGACGACCGCGTGTCTGCCTCAACCCAGAAGCTCCCACTTCGGAACTCTCTAAAAAAATAACATATTTATTTTTAAAATCATATTTATGAAATAAGAAGGGAAATTAATAAAATTACGAGACTCTAGAATGACTCGGGAAAAATCGGATAAGACTCGCTAGAAAATTACAGAAGATGACACGTTTTACGAGAAAATATATCAAAATTTTGACAAAGTCTTCCCTGTAAAACGGGCATCTCTCTACCATAGGTAGAGTCATTCCTGCATAGAAAAACGCATTTCTAGTATTCACACTCAACCATACTCGGGTCGGCTCTCTAATGCTACACTTAATCCAACCGAGTTCACAATCCAACCAAACATCACAATTTAATTCTAATTGATAAAATTCACATTTAATTACTTAAATAGTTTCATTATATAATAAAATTAATTTAAAACCCATTTTAGTACCCAGAATAATATATAATCTATTATTTGAAAATAATTTTTGAAAATTAGTATTAATTAGTAAGTAATTTGTAAAAATCCTTTTAATTCCTTAAATATTATTAAAACCAACTAAAATATATTATTTAGCTATAATTGTCACAAAATTACGTATTTACCCCTATAATACAAAAATATACATAATATACTATTATTACTAAAAAATTCCCTAAAAATTATAAAAATGCATAAAATTTATTTTCTCAACATATATATTATTAATATTAATTAAAAAACATATTTAAACCAATATTCCAACAAAAATCCAACTCTAACCTAATTATTCAATTTTGACATAAACTATAAAAATTCCTAAAAATTATATAATATTCTCAAAAATTATTTTCCTTACTCTAAAATTAATATTAACTCATAATGACACCAAATATATCAAATTTATAATTTTAATAATTAATTTACGAAAATTAATAAAATAATAATAAAATATTCAAAAATTCACAAAACTTAAAATAAATTCCAAAAATCATACAAAAATTCATAGAGGTAGATTGAGCTACTAGAAATCATATTTGTAAAGGGAGTTTGCATGAATCAAGTTAGATCAAGCTTAAAAAATTTTTGAAACCCTAGAGTTCAAAACTAAAAATCAACCAAAACTCAATCAAACTAAGCTTGGAATGTGTCTCATCGGTGCAAGAGGAGGAGAATGGCACTGGAATGGCGTGAAATGGTGGCCAGATGAAGGTTGGCCAGATTTAATGGTGACTTTCGGCTTCTCTAGTTCCCTACATTGCCGGCAATGCTGCTGGTGGTCGGAGGTGAGGAAGAAGAAGGGGCGACGGTGGGTGATGGCTGGAGGAGAGGGAGGCGCAATGAGCGTGGTGGTCGGGACAGGCGCAGGGAAGGGAGGTTGAAGATGATGAATGCTGCGGTTTTTTTTTTTTTTGTGTTTGTATAAGTATATGTATATGTATATTTATATTTATATATATAAATAATATACTTTATATTATAATAATTTAATATATATGTGTATTAACCTCCAAATTATACATACTATACATATATATATATATATATATATATATATATATATATATATATATATATATATATATATATATATATATATATATATATATATATATATATATATATATATATATATATATATATTACATGAATACATATAATAGCCTTGAAAATATTAAAGATAAATATAGAATAAATTATACTTATGAAATAGTTAAATAATATTTAATACTATAGAAAATATTAATTCTCAAAATAATAATAATATAAACCCTAACGTAAGTTTACTAACTTCTAAAATACGTATTTACATAGAATATACAATTTAGCATAAAATGTCAATTAATAATCACAAATAATAGAATAATTTAAATATAAATTTTTGAATTTATTAACACTGCATATCTCATTTTAAAATAAATTAATTTAAAAATATGGGTCATAACACTTAAATGCAAAAGCCTATTTTCTAGGAAGAAACATTATAAGCATGAGTTAACTAGCTTAACCAAAGAATTTGAAAATTTAAAGATTGAGTTTTCTAAACTTGTTAAGTCAAATGAGAAAATTACTTGTGATTTAAAATCTTCAAATTCCTTGGAAGAGCAACTCAATAAAGTAAGTGATGAAAATCATAAACTTACTAATGAGGTTGTTGAGCTAAAAAATTCTATATTGAAATTCTAGAAAGGAAAAAAGGGTTTAGATAATTTACTTGACTCTAAAAAATTTCATGAAAATACTCATGGAATTGGATATGCTAATGGAATGGCCTCATCTTCATCATAATCACATATTAAATTTGTTAAAGCATCATACAATTCCATTCATTCTACCTCTAAACCGATTGAGACTCAAGCTTTCGAAGCTAATAAGTCTCATGTGTCAAATATTAAATGAAAGTCTTATAAGACTCAATCTTATATGACACAAAGAGATAAGTCTCATGCTGGAAAAACACAACCCAAACATGCTTACATTTATACTAAACACAACACTCATAAGCATGTTGCACAATATAATGCACCTAAATATGTTGCAAACACTTATCAAAATATATATTACTATTGTTAATGCATATCTCATACTATGACTCAAAATAATAGGAGACACACACTACCTCAACATCAAAGGCGTGTCTCATTTTCTAAGCAATCATATGCACTTAGAAGAAATAAGTTTGCAGATATTGAATGTTCATATTGTATGATCAAGGGACATACTAGCAATGTATATTTCTATAGAAGGCTACACATGAATTTGATTTCTTTGGATTATCTTGAAACTAACCAACCCAGACCAACAAAGGTTTGGGTTCAAAAGAATACTTAAATTATTTTGTATAAGTGTACTTGAAATCCACAAGAATGAAAAACAAATGTTATCTCGATAATGGATGTTCAAGGCAGATGACGGGAGATAAGGAACAATTCCATAAGCTTGATGCTAATAATGGAGGACGTGTCACATTTGAAGACAATACCAAAGGGAAAATTATAGGCATTGGAGAAATTGGCAATCCTTAATCCTTATTTTTACATCATGTATTGCTTGTTGATGATCTTAAACATAATTTGCTAAGTATAAGTCAATTATATGACATGATAAATAAAGTGACTTTCTTTCCTAAAAATTGCTTTGTTAGTAGTATTGATGAATACAAAGTAATTTTTAGTGGTGAAAGAGTAGACAATGTTTATGTTATTGATTTGAACAAGATTGATAACAAAGACATCAAATACTTAATGTCTATTTCCCATGACATATGGACATCGTATAGAAGGTTAGGACATGCAAATTTTGAGCTTTTAAATAATATTTGTAAACATGAACTTGTGATTAGTTTATCAAAGCTTGAATTCACTAAGGATAAACCTTGTGATGCTTATCAAAAGGGAAAATAATCCAAGTCCTCATTTAAGCTAAAAAATGCATTATTCACTTTTAGACCATTTGAACTTATACATATGAATTTATTTGGACCAACTAGAGTTGCTAGTCTTTGTGGAATGCACTATGCATATGTATTGGATAATGATTACTCTAGATTTAGTTGGATATGTTTTCTTACTCATAAGAATGATGAATTTAAAGCTTTTAAAAATTTTTCAAAAAGAGTTCAAAAAGAAAAAAGTTTTTGTATTTCTTTTATTAAAAGTGATCATAGAACCGAATTTGAAAATGAATTTTTCAAAACCTATTGCAATGAAAATGGTATTTCATATACATTTTCTTCTGCTAAAACTCCTCAACAAAATGGGGTAGTTGAAAGAAAAAATAAAACTCTTGTAAAAATGGCTAGAACAATGCTTCATAAGTATAATTTACCTCTATAATTTTGAGCAAAAGCCATTAACACATCTTGTTATATTTAAAATAGAGTTTTCAAAAGACTAATTTTAAATAAAACTTCTTATGAGCTATGGAACAATAGAAAATCTAAAATCTCATATCTAAGAGTATTTGGATGCAAATGCTTTATATTAAACACTAAGGATAATCTTAGGAAATTTGAATCTAAAGCCGATGAAGGAATTTTCCTAGGCTATTCCACTTCTAGCAAAGCATATAGAGTTTTTAATAAGAGAACCCTAGTAGTTAAAGAGTTTATGCATGCTGTCTTTGATGAATCAAATAGAAAGGATGTTTGTAGTGTCGATGATCTTGTAGATGATAATGAGATTATGGATACATAAGAAGATATTGCTAGTACTTTGGAACTTGAAGGTCCAAGCGAGGAAGATAATAAGGAGATATCTCAACGTACCTTGAAGGATGAACTTTCAAAGGATTGGCAATTCAAGAAAGCTCATATTTAATATCTCATCATAGGTGACACTACAAAAGGGGTAACTAGTAGATCTAAACTCAATTCTATTGTAAATTTAGCCTTTATTTCTTAGATTGAGCCCAAAAATGTTGATGATGCATTAAGTGATGAATTTTGGGTCCTTGCTATGAAAAAAAAGTTAAACCAATTTAAGAGAAACAAAGTTTGAACCTTTGTTCTTAGACCTAAACATCATCCTACTATAGGCACTAAATGGGTGTTTAGAAATAAGATGAATAAACATAGTGTCATAAATAGGAACAAAACTATATTAGTAGCTAAATGTTATAATCAAGAGGAAGGCACTAATTATAATGAAACCTTTGCCCTTGTTGCAAGGTTAGAAGCTATTAGAATGTTACTTGAATTTATATCATTCATGGATTTTAAACTTTATCAAATGGATGTTAAAAGTGCATTTCTAAATGATTTCATTGAAGATGAGGTATATGTTAAGCAACCTCTAAGTTTTGAAAGTTTTGATTTTCCTAATTATGTTTTAAATTTTCAAAGGCATTATATGGATTGAAACAAGCTCCAAGAGATTGGTATCAAAGAATGAGTAACTTTCTTTTAGAAAAAGGTTTTTCTAAAGGAAAATTTAATACAACTCTTTTCATAAAGAAATCCAAGCATTATTTATTAATTGTTCAAATTTATATTGATGAAATTATTTTTGATGCTATTAACCATTGCTTGTGTGAGGAATTTTCTAAGTTGATGCAAGGAGTTTTCTAAGTATGATAGGTGAGCTCAAGTTCTTCCTTGGACTTCAAATTAAGCAATACAAAGATGAGACTTTCATCAATCAAACTAAATACGCTAGGGACATTCTCAAGAAATTTGGTATGGATGGAAGTAAGTCAAGCAAGACTCCTATAAGCACCACTACTAAACTCAACAAAGATGAGAATGGTAAACTTATTAATGAAAAGCATTTTAGAGGTATGATGATCTCTTCTTTATTTAATTGCTAGTAGACCGGATATCATGTTTGCTACATGCTTATATGCTAGGTTTCAATCTAGTCCAAGAGAGTCTTATTTGAATGCTATCAAAAGGATTTTCAAATATCTTTATGGAACAATAGGACTCTGGTATCCTAGGAGTTCTTCCTTTGACTTAATTAGTTATTCAAATGCAAACTTTATTGGTAGCTTACTAGATAGAAAAAGCACTTCCGAAACTTGTCAAATTTTAAGAAATTACTTAGTTTCTTAGTTCAATAACAAATAAGTTTCGATTGTTTTGTCCATTATTGAAGCAGAATATCTAGCGACTAGTTGTTGTTGCTCACAAGTGTTATGGTAAAAACAACAACTTAAGGACTATGGCATTGGACTTGATCACATTCTTATTAAATGTGACAATACAAGTGCTATAAACCTTAACAAGAATCCCATTTAGCACTCTAAAACTAAGCATATAGACATTATACATCATTTCTTACGTTATCATGTGCAAAATGGTGATATTTTTCTTGATTTTGTTTATACTAATCATCAAGTAGCAGACATCTTTACCAAGCCTCTTTGTGAGAAAAGAATGAATTTTATTAAGTATGAGCTTGGTATAATTGATGGTTCAAGTTTGTTTTGATACCTGGTATATTTGCTATTATGATGATTAGATTTATGCATTTTCATGTAAGTACATTTTCTATTTATTTTTCATATATAATTCTTATTAAAAAATATATGCTTTCTCATTTTTTATTTGTGGTATATTTTTGGTATTGGATACGTTATCATATTTATCCATAGAAAATATTATTTTATAAATTTTTTCATGTAATTTTTTAAGTTTTGCTATTTAAATTATCAAATTTTATTCAATTTATTGATTACTTAAATAAGCAAATTTATTTCATGAACATGATTTATTGATTTCCCATTTGCATGATTTATTTTATTCAAATGTTTATTTCAAATATATTTTTTTTATTCATGGCATTTTATAATAATATTCATAAAAATATTTGATTTAGATGCAATTTAATGTGATTTGGTATTGACTTGATGCATTTGGATCTATCTATAACATTTTTTGGATTTAATTGAAAAGACTTTGAAAGTTAAGGGGTGTCTCTACAATTTGGCTCACGAGTTATTATAGCCTGGCTCGTAACCATTGCTTGTGTCAAGGGCAATGCTCTTTACGAGCGCCACTCACGATCCTGAGGCACTCATGAGCAGCCCTCTGACACTTGAAAATCCAAAATTTACAAGGATTTTGCTTCTTTTGCACACCTTCTTATATCAAAATGGTAACCTATAATTTTTTTAGTATTTTTTAGGAATTTATTTAAATATTTTAACCTTTTTTTATGCTTATATAAACCCTCTAAACTTCTTGTTTCTTTTACAATCATTCTCTTGCAAATCAATTTTTTTTAAGCAAATGCTCTCATCCTCTCTATTCCTCCTCCTCCTCTACAAGACTATATTTTCTTTGTTTTTCATCAGTTTATGTTTGGTTCAGTTCCTATCTATTTTTCATTTTTTTAAACCTTGAGATGCTAGTTTATGTCTTGTGTTTTGTTGATTGTGTTTTCTTTTACAATTGATATGTCCATATCTGTCATGACCTGAACCCAAAAGAGGCATGTGACTGGCACTAGGGAATGTGAATACATAAAGTACCTGAAACCCATAGCAAGCCTTAAGGAAAATTTCAATAAAATAAAGACAATAATAAAATGAAGTATTTAAATAAAGATAAATAACACAACTAAATTAATATCCAGAATAAACTTATATAAAATATAATAATAATAATATTTAATACAAGTTCTAGTACAAATGTAAATTCATAAAATACAACATAATATTTAACCATTTCTACTACTGTGATGTTCTAAATTTAAAATGCATACATAAGGATACTACATCTCAAACAAACCTACATAAAACAACCGGAGAAAAAGAAATCCGACGTAAGGTGGGGTGACCGACAGGTGATTCTCGAGATCCTAAAAAATAATTAAGGAGAGTCAGACTTCACTGAGTAAGTTAATAAAAGAAATGTATATAGTATGAAAATCTCTTTTAAAATATATTTATGAAAATAAGAAACTTATAATTTAAATTATTTAATTTTTATTGAAATAATCTTTTATTGAAATGAGGTAATTAAACTCATTAAATACTATATAAAATATAATTAGCTTCCTTAAATCATTTTATAAGAAAACTAGGTAGAACTCTAGTCCACAAATTTAATAGACTTTCGGCTATCTTGGAATCCAAAGACTACCGGTTCCCGAGAGCAAAGCATCAACTGAGCTACCATCCACAGTCAATTCACTTAATCCGATATTTACTGGCGGTTCCCAAATGTAAAGCATCACTGAGCTACCAGTCCCAATAATATATTAATCATGCCCGAGAGCCAAACATCACCGAGCCACAAAACTTTTAACACTCATTTTCAATCCTATCAGTGTGCACACGGTCCTGATGAAACCCATCAAGACGCTGGTTATACCGTAGTTTATTTTAAAAATAAATAAATAAAAATAAATAAATAAGAAAGATTACAATAAAATAAAATAAAATTTACTAATCATGTGAAAATTTAATATAAACATGCTAATATAACTATAGTAACAATAACATAATTTAATTTAAATAGACATTTTTATAATAATATAATTCTCTTATTTTTCAAAATCGATATATATATATATATCATATACACAGTTCAATTATTAACTTACAAGTAGAATGCACTCCTCTGCACAGTTTCGCTCAACCTCGATCTGTCTATTCGACTGAAGGCACGACTAAAAAAAAGAAATAAATAATAGGAAATTAAAAACAGAATTTCTTACAAATTCTAAATTTCTAAAAAAAGATTCAATTAAAATACGACATTATTAAAATAGACCTGATATCACATTTTATGAGAAATTTATCGAAAATTCAGCAGAGTTTCCTCTGTAAAATAGATATCTCTTTACTAAAAATAGAGTCGATCCTGCACGAAAACACACTTCTATTCACAACACAGTTTTACACTCAGATCGGGTTCCTAAATTATGCACAATTCCCGATCGAGATCACCAAAACTAATTTAAATTATAAAAATACATAGCAAAATTTTATCAAAATCTAATTCAGTTATAAAACAAATTCTTTTAAAAAATATATATACAAAAAAATCCAATTTTTCATTTAATCCAATAAAATTCCTTGTTTAACATATAATATCTATATTTAAGAATTATAAATTATAAAATTTCGGAAATTCATAAAAATGTATATCAATACTAATATTAATTAAATCAACCAAATAATTAAATACTATAATATTTACATACATTATATTATTTCTGGAAAAAAATTAATCTATAATTAACAAAATATATAAAAATAGGAATTTAACTAATAAAATTATTTTATGCCTTCTAAAATTAAAATTATCATTATACACAAGAATTTAATTACAAATTTACTAAAACCCAATTAAAATCAATTTATACAATTTTTCTCTAAAAATTCATATTTCACATAAACTTTTAAAAATTCATAACTTAAAATCTATAATTATTTTTAACAAACTTCCTTCACAAGATATACTAAAAAAAATATATAGAATTTAATAAAGATAAGGAAATATTCGTATCCTAGAATGGTGTGAACAATAAATGACACCTGCAAAATTCAAATTTTCCAAATAATTTAGGAAAATTAAATAAAAATCACCCTTACATAGCTAATGATCTCTACAATAAGATTATTAAAGGAAATTAAGCTTAAAACTCAACCAAGAATTCAAAAATCAACAAAATAAAAAAAATATGCAATTTACATTTACCTCGATCTATAACGATCCGGACAATAGATCGACAATCCGAGGATAGATTATTGAAGTTTGGAAGATGAGAAATCCATAGACACCATAATAGTGACCATCCAATGTCGGAATCTTCACCGGAGTTCAATGCAATTTTATTAAATTTCCTTTTGAATTTAGAAAAAGATGGTGAAATAATTGAGTTTGCATGCATATTTATGTTATAATCAGAATTTTTATAAATTATAAAATTAAATTTCTGATATTTGCAATGTTAATAATTATTTTATTTAAATTATGATATTTGATTATTGATGAAATTAAATTTGAAATTTTGCATCGAATATTATTTTAATAATAATATTATTATTTTGGAATTAATTAGTGTTAATTAATAGTTGATTATTATTATTTGTGTAATTGTATTAAATTTAAATTAATTGTTAAATATACATATATGTATATAAAATTTTTGGTGAGAGATAATTGAGAAAAAAAAATTTAATATTAAATATTTATTTCTTTTGTCCTTTGTACTTTAAAAAATAATAATAATAATTTTTGAAAACATGTAGTACCGTCCCTCTTTCCCTTCTTCTTTTTTTCCTTCTTTTTTCTTTTTCTTTCTTTCTTCCCTACTCACCTCGACACTAGCCACCACCTTGCCACTTCGGTCACCACCAATCAACAACGTTACTAGCAAGTTCTTCCCCTCCCTGACGCGCCACCATTTCTTTCTTTTTCTCTTTTCTTCCTGGTTGTTGGATTGGTCTAAGGCTTACCAGCGACGTTTCTGGCTACCTCAGGCGGAGATTGATAGCTCATTCTTTTTGTCTCAGAGTGGGCTTTATTTCCCTTCAATCAATTTGTCCAGGTAACTTCAATTACAACTTTGATTTTGTGAAAATGTGTTTAGGCAAATTTTGAATAATATGTGAAATTGAGTTTAAATTAGGCTGATTTATGTTAAATTGACTTTAGATTATTGTTTTAAAGGTTGAGAGCTTTCCAAAAATTGTATTTAGATTTAATTTTGGAACTGATTTTTGAAATGACACTATTCCGAGCACGAACACTGTTCACGGCTCGAGAAAATTTTATACTTTTAATAAATTTTTTGTTGTATTTTGAGCAAACTTCATGAAGAAAATTTATTGAAATTATGTACCAAATTTTTATTATAAATTTTTGAATGTTTATGTGAAAAATAATTTTTAGAAAAATTAGTATAAATTAGTAATTTTTATATTTTAGTTAAACTTATATTTTGGATAATTTTTGAGTAATAAATAGTATTAAAATAATTTTTATAAATAATTTTCTATTTTTAGCTAATTATTAGTAATTTCCGGAAATATATTCGAACAATAAATTTATTTATTAGTTTTAAGTTTAAATGAGTTATTGGCCATTTCTATTATATATTTTAACAATTTAAATATTATTTGTAATTTATGCTATTTATTTGCAAAAATTGAAGAATAGATTTTATTAATATAATTTAATTATAAATTAGAATTTTATTAATTATTTTGGAAATAAATATCTTTTATGCTTTTATTATGTAAATAAATTGATTTATATCATTTAAACGAATTTTATGATTTTTGCTGAATTATTGGCATTTACATTATTTTATTAATTATGGATATTGTTCATTGTCCATTTGGCAATAAATGTAGTTTGGGAGCCCAACCTGAGAAGTTGAGCTTTATGGTTATTTGAAGTGTATTTGCATGCAGGATCGTCCTACCTTTAGTAGAGAGATGTCCATTTTATAAAGAAAATTCTGCCGAATTTTTGATAGAATTCTCGTAAAACATGACATCAAGTTTGTCCTAAGTTTTGAGTTTTAGTCGAGTTGTGTCCTAAATTGAGTCGTTCTTTAGAAATTCTAAAAGTATAAAATTAGGAATTTAATTCTAATATTATTATTATTATTTTCCTTAGTTGTACCACGAGTTAGGCCTACCGGACTGGGTCAGCCAAGCTGGGGTAGAGGAACACTTTTAAACTGTGAGTTATTATTATATGTATGCATGTCATTTAGAAATCATAGTTCACATCCATATTTTTATGATGTAAATTTCATATATTAGTTGCATCAAATTTTATTTTATTATTAATTTTTATTATCATTATCAAGTATACACGTATATGAGATTTCATATATATATTTAAATGCCAACTTTATGTTCAAAATTTAGATGCCTTTTATATTTATATGATTTCATTTAATTAATTATTTATGATAAATGTTTTGGAAGATTGTCGTAAAATGTGCCATCTAGTATGTCACACTAGAATTGTTGCGCAACTATACGCTAGATGATAGGCTATAAATTTTTATTAATTTGAGATATGGATACGATGATTATTGTGAATGATGGAAAAGGGGTGTGACTGTGAATCCTCAATTGACCCTTTTATGTACTCGGGGCTAATCCACTAGCAAAAGTTGGACAGGAGACATATTTTTGGAGTTATCGAAAGCCTGTTGGCTAGTGTAATATAGTGATTGAGGTTGTAGAAAATTTAGAGTTCTTCCTTGATCCTCTACCTAAACCCTTCTGCATTAAATTGTTTTAAAGTAATGTGATTTTGAGCATTTGTATGAATAACATGTATATATTAAATAAATATAAATATAAATATATAATTATTATACTGATGCTTGAATATCTGTGTCTTTAGGGTGTGTGCATATATATAATAATATTTTACTTAGTGAGGTCTGAACCCCTCAATGTTTTTTTCAGGATTCTCTTCTTCAAACCTCTATATTAGTTCTCTTCACCGAATTTTTTTTTCACCGGCCGATTAATGTAAATATTGATTTATCATTTGTCTTATATATTATTAGACACTGCAATAGTAGTGCATTCTTGTTGTAGTATTAGATATTGTTGTAGACTAAGATTCTATATTTGAATAATTGTATGAATATATTTTATTATATTATATGGAGATTTCTTTATATTATTTAAAGTTTTAAATTTTAAGGTATTTTGTGTGAGTTTTTATTTTAAAGTTTGTTACGGGTTCCGAATTCTCATGAATTCCTGTTCCTTAGCACCGGTCATGACTCCTGGGTTTAGGTCATAACAAAGTTGGTATCTGAGCCTAGGTTTAGTATTGTATAACCTAAGTTGTTAGATTTTGTGTTTTCTTTGAAATTACTGCAACAAAATAGGTTTGATCACATCTTCGATAAGTTTTCCTTGTTTTAGTATTTCGTATAATTGAAAGGATGTTTGTTTTATCTAATTTGTGTTTATGTTTGTTACTTTCAGAATGAGGAGGAGAGTGCAAATTTCTCCATAAGCTGATAAGGTCGAGGATGTGGAGTCCTTTCAGGACGAGATTCTACCCCTTGAGCCGCTGATTAGGCGTAGGGGTAGAGGTAGAGGTAGACCTTGAGGAGTGGCAGGTCGCCATAGGCAAAGAGAGCTGCAGGATAAGGAACCTACAGAATAGGAATTTGAGGAAGCTACTTTCACACCAGGAATTTAAAGAAGCTGCTTTCATACCAGGAATTCAATAGGGTGCTGCTACAATACCTCCGATAGTGTCGCAAATGCAACCTATGTATCAGTAGGTTATGTCTGATCTAAAAGTAGCCTTATTTTATGCCTGAGTTGGTAGGATTTCCTTCGACGGGACATCAGATCCTCTAGACTTCCTGCATGCGATAAAGATAAGGACTCAGATAGCTCATACCGATTATCAGAGGATCATAATAGTTGTGCTGTCAGTTGAAGGGCCAACCCTATATTGGTTTGATCATGTCGTCCAGCCCTACATGACTACTATGACATGGGCTCAGTTTTGGGAGAGATTTATAAGACGTTTCTGCCTAGAGCTAATGCGAATGAGCTACAGACTCTGGCTGACCAATATTTTCAGAGGCGATAGGTTAATAAAGGAGTACACCAGAGAGTTCCTCAGGCTGGGTCAGTATGCAAAGGACTTGATAAGAGATCAGTACTTTACGGTTACTACTTATATCACTAGATTATGTTATGTGTTCGCTGGGATGCCCACTTTAGGCCTAACTCTTAAGTATGTGATAGAGTTGGCCAAGGAAATAGAGCTTAGGTTGGTTAGGCAGGGAGTTATGCCTGATTATTACCAGATAGGAGGTGTCCAGGCAGGAGGATCTTAAAGCACACAGTACACCATATTTCATATAGGCTCCAATAGTTAGTAAAGAGGCTCTATTTAGTAGGACTAGAGATCGTAACATAGGTACCACAAGAGTAGAAGACATGGCCGTGGTGGAGTTCACAGACCTATCAGACTCGGATCAGGTGCTACCAGTAATAGTAGTGGTCAGAGCTCTGGATATGGTAATATAAGATCAGCAGCCAGTGCTTATCAGACGTATGGGAGAGTCCATTATGGACCATGTTATATGGTTCCATTGATGTGTTTTCAATATGGATAGACGGGGAATTTTGCTAGAGCATGTCCTTATTGTAGCTATCAATAGCAGTTTCTGCAGTATTCCATTACCAGTGTAGCTCCAGCTCCCTATCATCTGCCTCCAGCTTAGTATCCTAGTACTTCACAATTTGTGGCCCAACAGGGGCGAGGCAGAGGTAGTGCGAAAGGCTTTAATTAGGCTTCCACTAGCCATTAGGGAGGCCGAGGATAGGCCAGAGTCTTCACTCTCACCCAACAAGATGCTCAGGCATCCAACACTGTTGTAGTAGGTATACTTCCAGTTTGTTTCTTAGATGATAGAATTTTGATTGATCCTAGTGCCACTCATTCTTTTGTGTCTCTTATTTTTACATCAAAATCGCGTTGCAAGCCTTAAGGATGGCATTTCCTTTATCGGTTGCCACACCTTTTAGTGATTCATTAGAAACCGATGTCATTCTTTCTGGGTGTCTGGTGTTTATGGAAGGAAGAGAATTATTTATAGACTTGGTATTGCTTGATGTTATGGAGTTCGATGTAATTTTGGGAATTGACTGGTTATCTCAACACTATACTATTGTTGATTGTTGGAGTAAAAAGGTGATTTTTAAAATTTTGAATGATGAAGAATTTAAGTTTGTGGGTGACAAGAGTTCTGCACCTGAGAATCTTATCACCACTATCATAGCTAGAAAGATATTAAGAAAAGGTTATCAGGGATACTTGGCATTAGTCAGGGATACTACCATGGAGCTGACATCTATCTTAGATGTTCCTATAGCATGTGAGTTCCTAGACGTCTTTCCTGATGAGTTGCCAAGTTTACCACCTCATAGGGAGATCAAATTTTATATTAATGTGGTCCCAATCACAACTCCTATCTCAATGCCACCTTATAGAATGACTCTTATAGAGTTAAAGGAGCAATTACAATATTTATTAGACAAAGGTTTCATAAGACCTAGCACTTCTCCTTGAGGTGCACCAGTTTTATTTATGAAGAAGAAGGATGGTACACTGAGATTGTGCATTAAATACAGAGAGCTGAATAAGGTGACAGTTAAGAACAAATATCCTCTTCTGAGGATAAATAATTTATTTGACTAGCTTAATGGTGCACAGTTCTTCTCCAATATCGACTTGAGGTTAGGCTATCATTAGTTATGAATATGTGAAGCCGATGTTCTTAAAACAACATTCCGTACTAGATGTGGCCATTATGAGTTTCTAGTGATGTCCATTGGGTTAACTAATGCACTAGTTACTTTCATGGATTTGATGAACAGGGTGTTTAGACCATTTATGGATCAGTTTGTAATAGTCTTCATTGATGATATACTTGTGTATTTGAAGAGTATAGAAGAGCATGTATATTACATAAGGATAGTGTTATAGACATTGAGAGAATATTAACTTTATGCTAAATTCTTGAAGTGTGATTTTTGGATGGAGAGTGTAGCATTCCTTGGACATGTAGTGTCTAAGGATGGCATTCAAGTTAATCCATAACAGATTAAAGTAGTATCTGAATGGCCTAGACTGATAATAGTCACTAAGATTCGAAGTTTCTTGGGTTTGGCTGGGTCTATAGGAGATTTGTGCATGATTTCTTAAGAATTGCAACCTATGACTTGCCTAACTTAGAAAAATATGAAGTTCATGTGGTCAGAGGCTTGTGAGAATAGTTTTTAGCTACTGAAGGAGAAGTTTATCATAGCTTCAGTGTTGACTTTGCCAAATAGGGTAAGCAAGTTCACTATTTATTGTGATGCTTCTAGAGTTGGCCTAGGTTATGTGTTAATGTAGATTGGTAAGGTAGTAGTTTATGCTTCCAGACAGTTGAAGAAGCATGAAAAAAACTATCCTATCACGACCTAGAGATGGCTGCAATGATTTTTGCTCTCAATATTTAAAGGCATTATTTGTATAGAGTGACTCGTGAGAGTTTCATTAATCATAAGAGTTTGAAGTATATTTTCTAACATAGAGATATGAACTTGAGGTAAAGAAGATGGTTAGAATTCCTGAAGGATTATGACTGTGATATCCTGTACCATCCAGGCAAGGCTAATGTAGTAGCAGATGCATTAAGTAGAAAGTCCTCAGGTAGTCTTACTCACAACAGTATGGAGAGGAGACCTTTGATCCAAGTGTTATACAAGTTAGTAGATCAAGGGTTGATAATAAAAATAAGCAAATTATGAGGATTGCTAGCTCAGTTTAGAATTAGATCAGTGTTGAGGGATAGGATCAAGACAGATTAGGGTCGACATCCTGTTTTGGTAGAGCTTAAGGATAAGGTTCGTAAAGGAAAGTTCATTAATTTTACACTTAATGATGAAGGTGTTTTATAGATTAGTGGAAGATTGTGTGTTCTTGATGTGTATAATTTAAAAGAAGAGATCTTAGAAGAAGCTCATTTTACAGCTTACAGTGTACATCCACGTGCTACTAAGATGTACCACAACATTAAGGATATGTATTAGTGGGATAGTATGAAGAAGGATGTAGCTGATTTTATCTCTAAGTGCTTGACTTGTCAGCAGGTGAAAGCTGAGCATCAAAATCCTTATGGGAAGCTTCAACCTCTTTCGATCCCTGAGTGAAAATGGGAGAGAATCGCTATGGATTTTGTGATAAGGTTACCTCGTTCAAAGGATGGATATGATTCCATCTGGGTGATAGTGGATAGGTTAACTAAATCAGCTCATTTCCTACCAGTTAAAGCTACTTATTCTATAACCAAGTTGGCTAAGCTATATGTCAAGCATATTGTGTGCCTTCATGGAGTGTCTATTTCCATTATATCTGATAGAGGTTTTGTGTTTACTCCTCAATTTACCTCTCAAATTTGGCAAAAATTGCAAAAAGCAATGGGCATTAGGCTTGATTTCAGTACTGCTTTTCACCCTCAGACAGATGGTCAATCTGACAAGACGATCCAAACACTTAAAGATTTGTTGAGGATGTGTGTAATGGATTTTGGAGGTAGTTGGGATGATTATCTGTCATTGGTAGAATTTAGTTACAATAATAGCTACCATAGTAGTATTGAGATGTCACCATATGAAGCTTTATATGAAAGAAGATTGGAAACAGTGACAAAAGACCTATGTGGATCCAAAATGCAAGGATGTTGAATTTCAGGTTGGGGACTATGTATTTTTGAAGGTGTCACCGATGAAAAGTGTTATAAGGTTTAGTAAGAAAGGAAAGTTAGCACCGAGATACGTTGGACCTTTCGAGATATTGGAGAGAGTTGGTAAGGTTGCATATCGATTAGCTTTGCCTCCGAATTTATCTCAAGTGCATCCAGTGTTCTACATCTCGATGCTGAGGAAATACATTTTAGACCCTTCGCACATGTTGTAGCCTCAGAGTACAGAAGTGAATGAAGATCTGACGTACGAGGAAGAACTAGTTGTGATTGTTGATTATCAAGTTCATCAGTTGCGTTCAAAGCAAATTCCAATGGTTAAAGTGTTGTGGAGGAACAATAACGTGAAGAAGCACACATGGGAGACCGAGGCTAAGATGGGGGTGGCTTACCCTTACCTTTTTCCTCAATAAATTCTTGTATTCAGTTCTTTTATTGAAATTTGAAGATGAATTTTTGTAAAGAGGGAAGACTATTATAACCTGAATTTTAATAAATTATAAAATTAAATTTATGGGATTTGCAGTATTAATAATTATTTTATTTAATTATAATATTGGATTATTAATGAAATTAAATTTGAAATTTTGTGTCGAATATTATTTTAATAATATTATTATTATTTTGGAATTAATGAGTGTTAATTAATATTTGATTATTATTATTTGTGTAATTGTATAAAATTTAAATTAATTGTTAAATATACACATATGTATATATAATTTGTAGTGAGAGATAACTGAGAAAAAATATTTTAATATTTATTTTTTTCTTTTGTCCTTTGTGCTTTAAAAAATAATAATAATTTTTTGAAAACGTGTAGTACCCTCCCCCTTCCCCTTCTTCTTCTTCTCCTTCTTCTTTCTTTTTCTTTCTTTCTTCCCTACTCACCCCGACACCAACCACCACCCAACACCACTATCACCAGCCACCACCTTGCCACTCCGATCGCCACTAGCTAGCAGCACCGCTAGCAAGTTCTTCCCCTCCCCGACGAGCCACTATTTCTTTCTTTTTCTCTTTTCTTCCCAGTTTTCGGATTGGTTTGAGGCTCGCTGTCGACATTTTCGGCCACCTCAAGCCAAGCTTGATAGCTCATTCTCTTTATGTTGCAGTGGGCTTCATTTCTCCTTAATCAATTTGTCCGGGTACTTCGATTACAACTCTGATTTATGAAATTGTGTTTAGGAATATTTTGAATAATTTGTGAAATTGAATTTAAATTACGTTGATTTATGTTAAATTGACTTTAGATTGTACTGTAGAGGTTAAGAGCTTTCCAAAAATGTATTTAGATTTAATTTTGGAATTTATTTTCGAAATGACACTATTCCGAGCACAAACATTGTTCATGGCTCTAGAAAATTTTATATTTTTAATAAATTTTTTGTTGTATTTTGAGCAAACTTCGTGAAGAAAATTTATTAAAATTATGTACCAAATTTTTATTATAAATTTTTGAATGTTTATGTGAAAAATTAATTTTTGAAAAAATTAGTATAAATTAGTAATTTTTATATTTTAGTTGAAATTATTGTTAATTATTATGTTTTGGATAATTTTTGAGTAATAAATAGTATTAAAATAATTTTTATAAATAATTTTCTATTTTTAGCTAATTATTAGTAATTTCCGGAAATATAATCAAACAATAAATTTATTTATTATTTTTAAGTTTAAATCAGTTATTGGCCATTTCTATTATATATTTGAACAATTTAAATATTATTTTCAATTTATGCTATTTATTTGCAAAAATTGAAGAATAGATTTTATTAATATAATTTAATTATAAATTAGAATTTTATTAGTTATTTTGAAAATAAATATCTTTTATGCTTTTATTATGTAAATAAATTGATTTATAACATTTAAATGAATTTTATGATTTTTGATGAATTATTGGTATTTACATTATTTTATTAATTGTGGATTTTGTTGATTATCGGTTGGGCAGTAAATGTAGTTCGGGGGTCCAACCCGAGAAATTGGATTTTGTGGTTATTTGAAGTATATTTGTGTACATGATCAGCTCTACTTTTAGTAGAGAGATGTATGTTTTACAGAGGAAACTTCGTTAAATTTTCTATAGAATTCTCGTAAAACGTTACATCGGGTTGGTCCTAAGTTTTGAGTTTTAGTCTAGTCATGTCATAGATCGAGTCGTTCTTTAGAAATTCTAAAAGTATAAAATTAGGAATTTAATTTTAATATTTTTTTCCTTAACTATACCATGAGCTAAGCCTATCAGATCGAGCCAGCCGAGGCAGGGTAGAGGAGTGCCCCTAAACTGTAGGTTATTATTATAAGTATGCATGACATTTAAAAATCATAGTTGGTATCCATATTTTTATGATGTGAATTTCATATATTAGTTGCATCAAATTTTATTTAATTATTAATTTTTATTATCATTATCAAGTATGCACATATATGAGATTTCATATATGTATTTAGATGCCAACTTTATGTTCAAAATTTAGATGCCTTTCATATTTATATGATTTCATTTAATTAATTATTTATAATAAATGTTTTGGAGAATTACCGTAAAATGTGCTATCTAGTGGGTCACAATAGGATTGTTGATAATATGGTAGATGATAGGCTATAAATTTTGATTAATTTGAGATAGGGATACGATGATTATTGTGAATGGTGGAAAAGTGGTGTGACTGTAGATCCTCGGTTGACCTGTAGTGTACTCGGGACCAGTAGTATTGGTAGTAGGACTGCAGATTCTTGGTTGATCCTTTTATGTATTTAGGGCCAATCCACTACCAAAAGTTGGACAAGAGATATATTTTTGGAGTTATGGAAAGCCTGATGGCTAGTGTAATACAGTGATTGAGGATGTGAAAAATTTAGGGTTCTGCCCCGATCCTCCACCTAAACCCTTCTGTATTAAATTGTTTTAAAGTAATGTGATTTCAAGTATCTGTATGAAATGCATGTATACATTAAAAAAATATAAATATATAATTATTATACTAATACTTGAATGTCTATATCTTTAGGTTGCGTGCATATATATAATAATAATTCACTCAGTGAGGTCTGACTCCCTCAATATTTTTTTTTAGGATTTTCTACTTCAGACCTCCATATTAGTTCTCTTTGCCAAACTCTTTCTTCACCAGCTGATTTATGTAAATATTGATCTATCATTTGTCTTGTATCTTATTAGACGTTGCAGTAGTAGTGCATTCTTGTTGTAGTATTAGATATTGTTGTAGACTAAGATTCTATATTTGAATAATTGTATGAATATATTTTATTATATTATATGGAGATTTCTTTATATTATTTAAAGTTTTGAATTTTGAGGTATTTTGTGTGATTTTTTATTTTAAGCCTTGCTACGGGTTCTAGATTCTCGCGAATTCCCGTTTCCTAATCCCAGTCATGACTCTTGGTGACAATTTAGTTAGTTTCTTTTCAGGGAAAGAATTATTTTTAAAGATATATTTGTGTTAGTGATATAACTATTTGAAATAAAAAAAATTATATATATTTAACATAATTTTGTTTATGCATGCATAATAACATTGCTTACTTTATTTATGCATGACATAAATTTTATAAAGATTTGGTATATCTTTATTTTCATTATTTTAGTTCTTGGTCCTTCATTTCCTCCAAGATCTTTGTTTCCTTTAGGATTATCTATCTCTTTTCTTTTTATTTTTGACTAAAAGGGAGAAAAAGTTATGGATAATTATATTTGTGATATACTAAGTGCTATATGATCATTTATGTTAGCTAGCTAAGTTCCATATGATAATGTGATAGTTAAGTTTGTTAAACTTAAAAATAAGTACTATATGTACTATTTTTTAATGTATTTAAGTAGTATTTTATGCATTGTAAGTACTGTTATTTATTTAAATATGTTTGAAATTATTTCCTTCATATTGCCTAACATTTATTTAAATGATCATGTTATTATGTTTTTAACACATTTGTTATGTTAGGCCACATTTCTCTTTGTTCCTCATGTTGAATATCATGGAAAAAAATACTAAATTTATATTTCTTATCATGTCTATTAAAGGGGAGTAATAAAGAAATATATTTATACATAGGAGAAAATTTTTATTTTTTTTCCTTTACAATTATTTGTTATCCCTTATATATGCTATGCTAATTCAATTTCTTTTATACTCTGATACATGATGTATTTTATCAAATTTATGCATATATTAAGGAAGAGGAAAATATTCTTCATTTTGCATATTTTATTTGAAAGGAGGAGCTATTTTGTATACTTATTTAGTTATTTATTATTGACACACACACACCTAATTTATTATTTTATCAAAAATGGTTGTTAAAGCCAAAAAGGGGCAGATTGCTGACCATTTGCATTATCAAACTCCTAATTTTGAACTTTAACAAACAGTTTAGATTCTAATGATTTTCTTTAAGTGTGTAGGAAGTTGATTGATTATCAAGAATAATTATTTAATGATTGGAGACAATGAAATACTCCTTGAAAGAGTACAAATATGTATTTTAATGAAGCATCTTAATCTATGCAAGTCCCCAATCTTTGAGAAATAATTATATATCAAAAATATACCAAATTGGACCTATAGTGATCCCCTTATGAGTGCCTTATGAGCCAAGCCTCTACAGTGCCTATCCGAACAATTTTTGCCAAAAAAGGTAATGCTCTTCATGAGTTGCCCTCACGATCATGAGGAGCAGGCTTTAGCTCATGAGGGCAATAGAGACAGATTAGAACAGTTATTTTCAAATGCAACAGCTAGTAGACTTGCTCCTCATAAGCCAGGGTTTTCTCCTCACGGCCATAAATGGTGTTCTGACATAAATAAGTCTAAGATGATTCAAAAATCAACAAGAGATATTGGAGATATAATTAATGCATCCAATAGCCATAATTTAAGATATTTATCTATATAAACAACTCCTGGAGTTCAATTGATAGTTTAAGAAATTTGTTTACTCATTATACTCTCTTAAGCATGAAATTAAGCTCTCAAAACTCTCTTCAAATTCATTTATATTTATATAACTTTTGTGAGAGTTGGTGAGTGTTATAATAGATATTTTTATTCTTCTATTTTCTAAGATTAGAAAAATGGGAAGTAAGATTCTATTCTAGTAGAATTAGTTTAAGTGCTTACCATTGAAACACTCGGGATTTGGTTTTTAAGTGAGCCTTGTAAAATTGAAGTTGTAAGGTTAAAAGAGTAAGCCTAAAACTCTTGTATAATCTCAAATCTTGTAAATAAGATTGTGGGAATTGAAAATCCTAACTTGGGGATAAGTGAAGTGAAGATGTAGAATTGTTGAGAATCCGAACTCTTTAAATTCTTGTGTTCATCATTCTTCCTTCTCAATATTCTTTCAATTCTTGTAAAAAATTGTTTTAATTTTTGTTTATTGTTAATTTCCCTTATTCACCCCCTTAAGGCATTTTCAATATATTTTTTCTTTTTGAAAATAGTCCACAATATTACAACTATGAAAGGATGTTTCATTGATCAAGGCCCAAGGGCAATAACAACTGAGATATGAAATCTCAGAGAGAGAACAAAATAATGCTATGAAAAAATCATAGCTAAGCCATGAGGTTACTAAACAAGCTAAACACTTCCAATTAAATAGTGAAACTTAGATTCCTACCTAAGACACAATATTGAGTTTCACTGATGACTAAGGCAAAATTAAGAAATAAATGAAACTAAAGACTAAAACTAAAACAAAATATAGAATCTAATAAAAAAAATTCTGCAAACTAAAAAAAACTATAGAACCTAATCAAAAGAAAAACAAAGCTTGAGAACTACTCAAGAGTAAATAGCATAAGCAAGAAAACACAAACAAAAATTCTTGTTTGCACAAATAGGTCTCCGCTAAATTTATTACAGGGGACCATTACCGGACTATATCAATCGTCACTTCTAGCTAACAGCATCAGCACCAAACTGAAGTAGCAAGCTCAGTGACCATCGTCGAAATCTACTCATTTGGCTCCACCTACATATTCTTGTTCCCTTGCTCTACAACCTTCTACCAATGGCTATCCATTTTAAAGAACAAAAACTCTAAATCTATACCAAGCTCCATTAAAATACTTAAGTAGAACTTGGATGATTTGAGAAAAGAAATCAAAACCCAGTACATTGAAGACTAAAACTACAAAATAAAAAAAGAAACAAAGAAGAAGAATGTAGAAGAAAAGAGAAGAAATAGTGGTTTTTGGCCAAAAACCACCTAAAAAACCAAAACCACTTTATAATTCACTTAAGAAAACCACTATAGAGCACTAAAATTCATCTGATGTGTTTTGCTTAAAATTCAATTATGATAAAAAAAAAGTACCATTCATATAACTTTAGCATCGAGAGACTGTACAACCACGGCCATGTGTGAATTTAGGGGGAGGGAGGGAGGGGGTGCAATAGGGGCACTTGCCCCCACTGCCCCATAACATTTTTCTCATGTAGTACAAGCATTTTTTTTGCCCCACCAAATTTTTTCAATAGAATATATATATTTTCAAAACAATATAATATGTAAGATTTTTGTAGACTTTTAGTAATAACTCAATAGCCTATTATTTAAAAATTCTAAATAATAAAAAAAATTTCTTTTTTTTTCCTTTCACTATTTTTAAATTTCACTTTTTGACTTGGTTTTGCCAACACTTCACACCTCACCTCTCATTTATTTTCTTTCTCCCGATTTAGCCACCCATAGCTCACCTCTTTCTCTTTGTAAATTTTTTTCTTTAATTGCTCAATAGTTATTACACACTAAGCAATTTGACAAAGTTAGTAATTTAATATAGTATTCAGTCACTCATCAATTATATATATTGTCAATTAATTTTTTTTATTTTATTGTACGTACTTAGTTTGTCCAATATTAATGTATATTTTTTCCTTTAATTTGTTCATTAGTTATTATGGTAAAAACTAAATGTAATATCCCGAGTTTTTAAATATTTTAATACTGCATTGGGATATGCAGTGTTAATAATTTTTGTGTATATTTATGATATTTCATGAGTTGTTATTTAATTAAAATTTATTTTTAATTATTTTATGTTATTTTAAGTATTTTACGTAAAATTTTCCCGGGAATTATATTTTCGAGGAAAATGATACGTAAATAATTTAATATTGATTATTTTAGATAAATTTTTGAATTTGCATGAATCCATGCATGATTTTAAATGTCATATTAAAATACATACATACATCCATATATATGATGGAGTTTGATGTTATTTTGGGAATGGACTGGTTATCTCAGCACTATACCATGGTAGATTGTCGGAATAAAGAGGTGACGTTCAGAATTCCTGATGAAGAAGATTTTAAGTTTGTGGGTGATAGGAGTTCAGCACCTCAGAATCTTATTTCTGCTATTACGGCTAGGAAGTTGTTGAGGAAAGGATGTCAAGGATATTTGGCATTGGTCAGGGATACTTCAGTGGAGAAGTTGTCACTCACAGATGTTCCTGTTGCCTGTGAGTTTCCTGATGTTTTTCCTGAGGAGTTGCCAGGTTTACCACCTCATAGAGAGATTGAGTTCTGTATAGATGTGGTTCCAGGTACTACTCCTATATCTATGCCACCTATCACGACCCAAAACAGGGGCCATGACCGGCGCTAGGGAACGCGAATTCTTTCGAATCCGAAACCCGTAGCAAGCCTAAAATAAAATAAAACATACAATAATAATAACAACAACACTTAATACAACGGAAATAACATCATAAATATCAAAATAATATTTCCGTCAAATGAAAATTAAAATCGAATTCTCATATATAAAAAATCCTTTAATACAAGTTTCGGTTCAAATATTCAAAGTACATAACTCACACAAATATAATACATAAAACCCATAATTTATCTACAACTACTGCAGTGTCTAGATTATAAAAATAAAACTCAAGTGAGCAGTTTACATAAAGAAGCCGGGGCGGAAGAAATCCGGCGTACAGGCCTGTTACAGAGGTCTGATGAAGATGACTCTCCTGAAAAATAGTCAACGGAGGGGAGTCAGACCTCACTGAGTGAATTACTATAATATATATACATGCATACTAAATGACAATGCATACAGTCAACAATATATATATAATATGTATGTATACAAGCAATTACACACAGATGCAATAAAATCATTTTATATATTTATTGAAAATAACTGTTTATGAAGGATCAAATAGAACCCTAGAAAATCGCAACCTCAAAACAGTGTTAGACAACACTCTAGCCATACAGGCTCACTTATTCCAAATATGTTCACTTGATCCATTTGGACAGTAAACTAGCCCCGAGACACTAAGTCAACCGAGCTCCAGCAGTCTAACTGTCAGTGTGATTGGCCCCGAGACACTTGGTCAACCGAGCTCCAGCAATCACACTCCCAAATCATATCACACATCAAATAATCATATCCAATCAATATCCACAAATGGTTAGTAATATAGCCTGAATGCTATAAGCGTACCGGTACGTACTCGGTCCTAGTGCTGCCCACTAGGTAGCACGTTCTATTGATATCCTTCATTATTAAATATAAAGCATACATTCATAAAAGTAAATGATGCATGAATTGAATAAAATAGCAATGTAAACCATATATATACTAAAAATATACTAAAGTAAACCAGGTATATTTCGAGTATATATATACGTCAAATAAATCCAATATAATTACAAAATAAGCTAGAAATATATTCAAAAACATTTTAAGCATAATTCATTAATAAGACATGCATATAGTTTAAAATATACCAAAAATAAACCAAAAATACCCTAAAAATAAACTTAAGTACTAATTAAATCATTATGCATATTTAATCAAAATAAAACATATATTTCTAAAATCATGCATCCTAAAGCACATATATATAAAATAGCAACTCACACTTAGTGCGCTCCTTGAGATGGGTCCGACGGGCCTGGTCCACTAGACCTCGGTCTCGGCGCAACTAAACAAACAATAAATAATAGACATCAGAATAAACCTAATAGAAAATCCTAGAAACTCGATCTAACATATTGACACAGAATCAGAATTAGGGTTCGACCGGATATCACGTTTTACGAGAATTCTATCAAAAATTCGACAGAACCTCCCCTGTAAAACAGACATCTCTCTACTCAAAGAGTATAACTGGCCCTGTAAAGAAACACACTTCGAAAAATAAACACAGAAACACATCCATAACCCCTCAGTCGGACTCCAAACTACAGTTTACCGACCGGGGTCCACAATCACAGAATAATTATAGAAATACCAAAAATGCCCTTATAACATAGAAATACATTTAATAAGTAGAAATTACATAATTAACCTTAAAACACATTAAAAACCGATAAAACTCATTTTATTTAGAAAAACCGTATATTATATATATAATTGAAAATAATTCACGAAAAATAGTTTTAATTAATTAAAAATACTAAATAATTTGTAGAAATCATTTTTATACCTTAAATAGCTATTAAAACCAATTTAATTACATTTTTAGTCAATTTAGGGTAAAATTACCAAAATACCCCTATATATAAACTCAATTAACTAATTAATTTCAATTAAAAACACAATTATCCCTATTTTATCAAAATTACATAAACTAATTAAATTCAAAATAAATACATAGAAATTCATAAAAATTCCAAATAAATTTCTATAATTCATTTCAACACCTATATTTATCATAAAACACAATTTCATAATTTAATTAATTAATTTTCAAAAATTAGAAAATAATAATAAAATATTCAAAAATACCCAAAAATCAAAATAAATTTCAAAAATTCCACAAAAATTCACAAATGTATATTAAGCTAAGGGAAACAACATTTGTGAAGGAATTTTTCATGAATCAATCAATTCAAAGTTTAAAAAAATCAAGAACCCTAAAATGGCTGAATTACCAAAATCGAACCCTAAGCAAATCAAGACCATTTTAAGTGAAACAAAGCTTGGAATCATACTCACCGAAGCTCAAGGAGAAGAAAGAGACCGACGGTGTCGAAAATGGTGGCCGAAAACGCTGTGAACGACGGTGAGAAAGAATTCGGCTTCTCCGGTGATATCAAGCTCCTCCGACGCCGGAAATGGGCTCTACTGGAGGTGGAACAGCTGGAGGAAGGAGGTGGCATACCAGGAGACACACTGACTTTGAGAAAATGGGATGGCAGGCGGTGGTTGGCGAGGAGAATGATCAGGGAAGGAGAAGGAATAGGCAATGATACAACCGTAAATAACTCAAACTTTATTTTTGTTTAATATTAAATTTATATATGTATATATATATACTTTACACTATATATTAAAATAATATAAAATCACACACATTAAATATAAACCACACACATATAATTTAATATTTTAAAATTTAATACACTTAAAAATAATTAAATAATATTAAAACTAATAATAAATAATAAAATATTAGGGTAATTAATTAAACCCTAGTTAAATAAATAAATACACATATATACGTTATTTAGTACTTTAAAAATATATATGAGTTCATGCAAATATGGAAATCTATTTAAAATAATTAATAATAAATAATTTACATGTCAATTTTCTCGAAAATGCAAGTCCCGGAAAAATTTCACGTAAAGTGCTTAAAATAATATAAAACAATAAAAATCAATTTTAATTAAATAGCAACTCATGAAATATCATAAATATATATAAAAATTATTAACACTGTATATCCCGATGAAATATTAGAATGTTTAAAAAATACGGGATATTACACCACCCTATAGAATGGCTCCTGCAGAGTTGAAAGAGTTGAAGGAGCAATTGCAAAAGTTGTTGGATAAGGGTTTCATCAGACCCAGTGTTTCTCCTTGGGGTGCACCAGTCCTGTTTGTGAAGAAGAAGGATGGTACCCTGAGACTGTGTATTGACTATAGAGAACTGAATAAGGTAACAGTGAAGAACAAGTATCCTCTGGCGAGGATAGATGACTTGTTTGATCAGCTACAGGGTGCACAGTTCTTTTCTAAGATTGATCTGAGGTTGGGTTATCATCAGTTATGGATTAGTGAAGCTGATATTCCTAAGACAGCATTCCACATTAGATATGGCCATTATGAGTTTCTGGTGATGTCTTTTGGTTTGACTAATGCACCAGCAGCTTTTATGGACCTGATGAACAGGGTATTCAGACCGTATGTGGATCAGTTTGTGGTAGTCTTCATCGATGATATACTAGTTTATTCAAGGAGTATGGAGGAGCATGTATATCACTTGAGGATTGTACTACAGACACTGAGAGATCATCAGCTTTATGCTAAATTCTCAAAGTGTGATTTCTGGATGGAGAGTGTTTCTTTTCTTGGACACGTGGTATCTAAAGAAGGTATTCGGGTTGATCCACAGAAGATTGAAGCAGTGTCTGAGTGGCCTAGACTGACTTCTGTTACTGAGATTCGAAGTTTTCTGGGTTTAGACGGGTATTATAGGCGGTTTGTACAAGATTTTTCCAGAATTGCAGCCCCTATGACTCGCTTGACTCAGAAGAATGTTAGATTCGAGTGGTCAGAAGCTTGTGAGAATAGTTTTCAGTTGTTGAAGGAGAAATTGACCATAGCCCCAGTGTTAGCTTTGCCTAATAGTATGGACAAGTTCACAGTTTATTGTGATGCCTCTAGAGTTGGCCTTGGTTGTGTGTTGATGCAGAATGGTAGGGTGATAGCCTATGCTTCGAGACAGTTAAAGAAACATGAGTAGAACTATCCTACACATGACCTTGAAATTACTGCAGTGATCTTTGCTCTGAAGATCTAGAGACATTATCTGTACGGGGTGACTTGTGAGATATTTACTGATCATAAGAGCCTTAAGTACATTTTCCAGCAGAGAGATCTGAATCTGAGGTAGAGAAGATGGTTAGAATTGTTGAAGGATTATGACTGTGAGATTTTATATCATCCGGGTAAAGCTAATGTGGTAGCAGATGCCTTGAGTAGAAATTCCTCAGGTAGTCTTGCTCACATCAGTGTTGAGAGGAGACCGTTGATCCAGGAGTTGCATCTGATGGTGGATCAAGGTCTGATGATGAAGATCAGTAGGTTAGGTGGACTGCTAGCTCAATTTAAGGTGCGATCTGTATTGAGGGATAGGATTAAAGCAGCTCAGAGCCGAGATCCTATTCTTGAAGAGCTTGCAGAGGATGTTAGAGCAGGGAAGTTTACTGATTTCGCACTTGATGATGATGGTGTGTTGTGGATCAGTGGTAGATTGTGTGTTCCTGATGTGGATGATTTAAGAGAAGAGATCCTAGAGGAAGCACATTCTACAGCCTATAGCGTACATCCGGGTGTCACTAAGATGTACCACAATATCAGGGACTTATACTGGTGGGACGGATTAAAAAAGGATGTCGCTGATTATGTTGCTAAGTGCTTGACGTGTCAGCAAGTGAAAGCTGAGCATCAGAAGCCTTCTGGGAAGCTTCAGCCTCTTCCTATTCCCGAGTGGAAGTGGGAAAGGATAGCTATGGATTTTTTGGTCGGTTTACCTCATTCTAAGGATGGATACGATTCCATCTGGATGATTGTAGACAGGTTGACAAAGTCTGCACATTTCTTGCTTATGAAAGCCACCTATTTTGTAGCTAGATTGGCGAAGTTGTATGTGAAGCATATTGTGTGCCGTCATGGAGTACCTGTGTCCATTGTGTCAGATAGAGGTTCAGTGTTTATCTCTTATTTTTTGCAGAAGTTACAGGAAGCGATGGGCACTAGGTTGGACTTCAGTACTGCTTTTCATCTCCAGACAGATGGTCAGTCTGAGAGGACGATCCAGACACTGGAAGATATGTTGAGGATGTGTGTCCTGGATTTGGGAGGTAGCTGGGATGATCATTTGCCACTCGTAGAGTTTTCATATAATAACAGCTACCATAGCAGTATTGGCTTGGCACCATATGAGGCTTTGTATGGGAGGAAGTGTATATCCCCTTTGAGTTGGGATGAGATTGGTGAGAGAGCTTTGACTGGACCTAAGATGGTTCAGGATGCTGCAGAGAAAGTTATTGTGATTAAGCACAGATTAGAGACCGCAGTTAACAGGCAGAAGAGCTATGCAGATCCTAGGCGTAGAGATGTGGAGTTTTAGGTTGGAGATTTTATTTTTCTGAAGGTATCTCCGATGAAGGGTGTGATGAGATTTGGCAAGAAGGGTAAGTTAGCACCGAGATATATCGGACCGTTTGAGATTCTGGAGAGAGTTGGCACTGTTGCATATCGGTTGGATTTACCTCCGAGTATGTCACAAGTGCATCCAGTATTTCATATCTCGATGCTGAGGAAGTATGTCTTAGACCCTTCACACGTGTTGCAGCCTGATAGTGTAGAAGTGAGTGAAGATTTGACATTTGTGGAAGAACCTGTGGCGATCGTTGATTATCAAGTTCGACAGTTACGGTCGAAGCAGATTCCGATGGTCAAGGTTCTGTGGCATAGCAACAGAATTGAGGAGCATACGTGGGAGACTGAAGCTGAGATGCGAGCTTCTTACCCGTATCTCTTTCCTTCTTGATCTTGTAATCATTTTCTTTCTGGAATTCGGGGATGAATTCTTGTAAAGGGGGAAGACTGTAATATCCCGAGTTTTTACATATTTTAATACTGCATCGGGATATGCAGTGTTAATAATTTTTATGTATATTTATGATATTTCATGAGTTGTTATTTAATTAAAATTTATTTTTAATTATTTTATGTTATTTTAAGTATTTTACGTAAAATTTTCCCGGGAATTATATTTTCGGGGAAAATGATACCTAAATAATTTAATATTGATTATTTTAGATAAATTTTCGAATTTGCATGAATCCATGCATGATTTTAAATGTCATATTAAAATACATACATATATACATATATATATATATATATATATATATACCCTTATATTTAAATATTTTAGGGTTTGATAATTATTTTAATATTGAATGCATATATTATATAGTTGTATTAAGTTATGTGTGTTATATATATGTATATGTATATAATATTAAGTTGATTTTTATATATGTGGTGTGTGATTTTACTAAATATTATATTAATATATTTTAATATAAATTAATAAAGTTATTAATATATATATATATAAACTTTGTAAAATTTACAACTCATACCCTCCCCCTCCTTCTTCTTCCTCCCGACGCCACCCCTCCTCCATCCCGTTGCAACTCCGGCCGACTACAATCAGTGTGCCTCCCGGACGTCCACCCTCTTCCTCCAGTAGCTCCGCCACTCCCTTCATCCTCTCCGGCGCCGGCGAAGCCAAGGAAACCGTTTTGGCCGAAAGTTGCATCTTCCTTCACACCTCACGATTCCGGCCACCAAATTCCTTGCTTCCGGTGTCGTTGGACTCCCCTGAAGCCATAGAAGACGATTCCAAGCTTTGTTTAAGCTTAAAACTTGATTTGGTATGGTTTTTCTCAATTTTTCAATTTCGGCCATATTGGATTTTTGAATTTTTTTTGAGCCTTTCTTTGTGATTCATGAAAAGTCCCTTAACAAATATTGATCTTAGTAGCCTAATCTTCATGTGTGAATTTTTGTAGAATTTTTGGAGTTTATTTTGATTTTTGGGTATTTTTGAATATTTTATTATTATTTTCTAATTTTCAAAAATTAATTAACTAAATTATGAAATTGTGTTTTATGATAAATATAGTTGTTTAATTGAATTATAGAAATTTATTTGGAATTTTTTTGAATTTTTATGTATTTATTTTGAATTTGTTTAGGTTTATGTAATTTTGGAAAATTAGGTTAATTGTGTTTTTAATTGAAATTAATTAGTTAATTGAGTTTATTTATTGATATTATTGATATATATGTTGAGAAAATAAATTTTTTGCAATTATATTATTTTTGGTGAATTTTGGAGTAATTTTAGTATATTTATATATAGGGGTATTTTGGTAATTTTACCCTAAATTGACTAAAAATGTAATTAAATTAGTTTTAATAGTTATTTAAGGTATAAAAATGATTTCTACAAATTATTTAGTATTTTTAATTAATTAAAACTATTTTTTGTGAATTATTTTCAATTATATATATAATATAAGATTTTTCTAATAAAATGAGTTTTTATCGGTTTTTACTGTGTTTTAGGGTTAATTACATAATTTCTACTTATAAAATGTATTTATGTGATATAAGGGTATTTTCGGTATTTTCATAATTATTTTGTGAATTGTGGACCCCGGTCGGTAGACTGTAGTTTGGAGTTCGACCAAAGGGTTGTGGATGTAATTCTGTGTCTATTTTTCAAAGTGCATTTCTTTGCAGGGCCGGCTCTACTCTTTGAGTAGAGAGATGTCTGTTTTACAGGGGAGGTTCTGCCGAATTTTAGGTAGAATTCTTATAAAACGTGATGTCCGATCGAACCCTAATTCTGATTCTGTGTCCAATATTCTAGATCGAGTTTTTAGGATTTTCTGTTAGGTTTATTCTGATGTCTGTTATTTATTGTTTGTTTAGTTGGACCGAGACCGAGGCCTAGTGGACCGGACCCGTCGGACCCATCTCGAGGAGCGCACTAAGTGTGAGTTACTATTCTATATATATATGCTTTAGGGTGCATGATTTAGAAATGTATGTTATTTTGATTAATTATGCATAAATAATTCATTTGGTATTTAAGTTTAGTTTTAATTTATATTTGGTATATTTTGGTATATTTTCAAATTATATGCATGTTTTAGTAATAAATCATTCTTAAAAGGTTTTTATGTATATTCTTGGTATATTCTTAGTTTATTTTGTAATTATATTGGATTTATTTGACGTATATATATTTGAAATATATCTGGTTTATTTTTGGTATATTTCTAGTATATATATGGTTTATGTTGCTATTTTATTTAAATTCATGCATCATTTACTTTCATGAATGTATGCTTTATATTTATTAATGAAGGATATCAATAGAACGTGCTACCTAGTGGGCAGCACTAGGACCGAGTACGTACCGGTACGCTTATAACATTTAGGCTATATTACTAACTTGTTCGAGGATATTGATTGGATATGATTATTTGATGTGTGAGATATGATTTGGGAGTGTGATTGCTGGAGCTCGGTTGACTAAGTGTCTCGGGGCCAATCACACTGACAATCAGATTGCTGGAGCTCGGTTGACTTAGTGTCTCGGGGTCAGTCTACTGTCCAAATAGATTAAGTAAACATATTTGGATATAAGTGAGCCTGTATGGCTAGAGTGTTGTCTAACACTGTTTTAAGATTGCAATTTTCTAGTGTTCTATTTGATCCTTCATAAACGATGATATTCAATGAAATATATAAAATGATTTTACAGCATCTGTGTGTATTTGCCTGTATATATACATATTAGATATATACTGTTGATTGTATGCATTGTCATTTAGTATGCATGTATATATATTATAGTAATTCACTCAGTGAGGTCTGACTCCCCTCCGTTGACTATTTTTCAAGAGAGTCATCGTCTTCAAACCTCAGTAGTAGGCCTGTACGCCGGATTTCTTCCACCCTGGCTTCTTTATGTAAACTGCTTATCTGAGTATTGAGTTTTATTTTATAATCTAGACACTGCAGTAGTTGTAAATATCTGTGAGAGGTATGTACTTTGAATATTTGAACTGAAACTTGTATTAAAAATTTATTTATATATATGAGATAGGGATTTGATTTAATTTCATTTGGTGTAAATATTACTTTGATATTTATGATTTTATTTCCGTTGCATTAAATACTGTTGTTATTATTATTATTGCATGTTTTATTTTTATTTTAGGCTTGCTACGGGTTCCGGATTCGAAAGAATTCTCGTTCCCTATCGCCGGTCATGGCCCCTGTTTTGGGTCGTGACACTAAATCTATAAATTTTTTTTTTGTATTGTGATAGCTGATTATCTTTATATGATTTTGATTATAGACATAATTATGGATAAATTTATGAAAGAAAAATTTTTGTTGAAGAAAACTAATTTTGATGTTATTTTTAATTCTTGATTTTGATTATCTTTAGTGTTAATTTTTTGGGTATATTATATTTTTTAAGTTTAAGCTATCATTAGTGTATATGATATATTATTTTGTTAGTTTATTTTGAATGAAACATTTTTAGTATACTAAAATGAAATAATGTTTACCCTCTCTAAAATTTTTTTCTAGCTTTGTCCATGACATGGGCAACCTTTCTCTTTTAAATTAATAACATCAGGAATTTAACTCTACGCTTCAAGATGCTCTTGGAAATGAGTTATCACTTAACTACTCTCTCACTGACATATGTACTTGTTGAATTCTAGTAAAAAAAGTGTGTGTCTATATATATGACGTCCAACATTTTTATTGAAGAGTATGAAGCTATTTTTTTTTTAAAAAGAGTTTTTATTTTCTAAAAATTATTTCATAAAAGAGTGTAGAGTTAAAATAAAAACTAGTTGAGTTTTTTCTTTTTCTAAAAACTGCTTGTTAATTTATAACTCCTATTTAATTAAATTATTATATTTAATTTTGATTCATTTATATTTAAAAATAATTAAATAAAACATATATTAATTTACCGTTTTTTGTATTGTTCAAATTTATAACTAGTTTTATTTTTAGTTTGTATGTATATTTATTTATAACTTCGCCCGTTTATGACTTAATGCAGTATGCATATTATTTATAATTTTGTTCATTTTATTGATTATATTATTTAATTTATTAGTTTTGAAATTTACTTATTTTACTTAAGTAAATAAACTTTGGCTTCAATGGATGCATATAGATGACATAACTACATGGACCAAATGGTATTTGCTTAAAAGTTCGAGGTATTAGTTAGATGGTTTAATTTTCTTAATAAAGTACATATATATCTATATAAATATTGTTTAGATTTAAAACTGTTAAATTAATTTACTAATCAATGTATATTTAATCAACATTTTAATCATAAAACTTAATTTTAATAAAGAAAAATACATTTACACATTTTTACATTTATATAAATGTAAGTTAAAACTTTATATTGATTTCAATTAATTATAACCATTGATATATGTTATATACATTGATACATAAATAAAATCAATAGTTATAATAAAATAAAATTTAATTTAACAGTTTCAGTTCATTTATACAAACACAAATATTTGTATTAGAAGTTACGCAAATATCAGTTTTCAAGGCATTACAAATGTTTATATACTGTTAGTTAATTTTATTTTTATGTATTAATATATATAAAATGTATTAATAAATAAATAATAATTAAACGATCTTAATTTTATTTGTATAAATATAAATGTTTGTGATATGGAATGTTTTAATTAATTATATTTTTTTGAAAGAAATTAATTATTTTTTAAATTGATGTAAAAATTACTTGTTAAAAAAAAATTGATGTAAAAATTAAAATATATGCTTTTTATTTGTTTACTTCATAATCAATTATATTAAGCTCCATTCCAACATTTACTTTTCTCATCCTCCTCTTCCTTTCTGACATTTCACCTTCATTTTTTTTATTCACAGCAATTTATTAGATTCTTCTCTCTAAATCGTCTTTTCCCTTATTCTCCATTGGATTGTACACATTCCCACCTGAAAAGAAAAAAACCGATCAAAATATTTCCATTTCTTGTTCTTGGGTTCTTTTTTCCATTTATATTTTGTTTAATTTTTGTTCAACCGTTAGAAAATTTTTTTTTAAAAGAAAAACTCTGTTGGGTTTGCTTTATTTTTCAGACTATTTATGGGTTTGTTGCAGAAAAGTCATCCACTGGTATATAATATATATATGGCGTATAGACCTTGAACATAACAAACCGAATTTTATTTTTTAAAAAAAGGTTGGAGACTTTAATTTTGTGAATAAATTTAATTCTGTTTTTCTCTGTCTTTCTGTAAATTTGCTTTGAATTTCAATTTCTTGGAAAAGATAGAGACATGGGCAAGCAAGGACCTTGCTGTCACTGTGGAGTTACAAGTGAGTTCTTGTTTCTCCAATTTTTGTTCTTGTTTTTCTGAAATATGCAATAAAATAAATTTTGGGTTATTGGGTTACTTCAATAAATTTGTAGTTATTTTTTAATCTTGATTGATTTTAGATGCCTGGGAAAAAATAATTTGCATCATTGAACAGAATGACTAAAGCAACAAGGAAGACAAAAGAATATATATTCGAAAGTGTGGTGCTGTTTTTGTGTGCTACTTTATTTGTAAATAAAATCTGGATGATAGTTGTCTTTGGTGTTTTGGATATATCAGATGCTGGTTTTTACATGTTCTTGAGTCTTGAGTTAGTTATATTTATAAAGTTTGTAGTGGTTGGTGCCTTCTTCTCTGACCTTCTAACAAGATTTTTAACATATCCCCCAAATGCTAATTGAGTTTGGAGTCTGTTGAATTAAGGGTAAATTACATTTGATTAGTATGCAGTCTTGTTTCTGTTTAGAATATAAAATACTTGGTCAAGTAATGATTCAATGAACAGATGTACATTGTTCATGCATTCTATTATGTATTGAATTCTTCCACATAACATTCTAGTGCATGCTGCATTTCCTGGCAATCTTTGTTGCAAAAAGCACTAATTTCCAATTCATTTTGAGCATTCTTTTGGGGCTTGATGGTGCTACCAAAGCCCTTTTAGCTATTCAATTAAGTTTTTCTAAAGAGTTCTTTCTATTGTGGTACTCTGAGTCACCTCTAAACTATGAAGTGATCAGTACGACTGGTTTATCAGTCCAATAGACTTTGCTCAAAGAATTGGTTGGTATTTATTGTTAGGCATTTGTTGGAAGCGTATCGTATGTGTTATCTTAATCTGGATTTTGTTGGGAGATGCCTTACATCAATTCTCTATGACCGACAATTCTTTTAAGTCGTTCAAGCTTGCATGATATAGGTTCTTGTCATGATATCCAACAGAGTTATGAGCATCAATCTTGGATTTGTTTTTATTTTAGAGGCTAGAATTGCTTCTTCCCAGTCAGCATTATTCTTAAACAATTTGCTTGGAGTCTTGGACATAAAAAGTCAGAAGGTTAAGCAAAACAAATTTACATAAAAAGTCAAAAGGTTAAGCAAATCAAATTTTATCATTAAATGTTTGCTCCTCAATGGACATACATAAGACGCACTAAACTCTGTTTCCATTGCCTCTTTCAAAGCATCCATATATGTCTTTCGGATGATCAGTGTTTTTTCTTGTTCTATTATGTCAATATAAATTGCAAATTGCATTGTTGTGCTTATAATTGTTTAATTCTTTCTGACAAGAAATCTTTGCAATAGGCACACCTCTTTGGCGCAATGGGCCTCCTGAGAAGCCGGTACTCTGCAATGCATGTGGATCTAGATGGAGAACAAAGGGAACTCTAGCAAACTATACACCACTTCATGCTCGGGCAGACCCTGATGATTATGAGTTTCATAGGGTCTTTAAAATGAATAGCATGTCTATAAACAAGAACAAAGATGTGAAACAGCTCAAGAGAAAGGTGCATCATGATGATTGGGTGGTGAGAGGAAATTTTGATTACAGCCAAGGTTACCAAAAGTTTTTGGATGAAGACACAAGCAATGGGTCAAGCTCTGGATCAGCGACATCCAATTCTGAGAGCTGCACACAATTCGGTAGTGCAGAGGCAAGTGATTTGACAGGTTGGGCTCTCACTGAAACTGCTTCCTGTTCTCCTTGTTTTCATTGAATATATGAGACTGAATTTACAAGTATGATAATTGAGCATAATTTGACTGAGAAGATGAACTGCATATTCTGATTGATATGCCAATTCCAATCAAAGTTTGTGAATGGTGTATGGATCGAGGAATATGTTATCTTTGGTTGCAATGCATGTCTAGTTTATCTCAAATACAATACCATGGTTAAGATAAGAAAAATGGCACTTAAAAAATGCTGTATAATAATGGTTAAGACTCAGATTCCCAGTTTGAAGCTCTAGATGTAACTGGAAATCATGCTGAATGTCAATTTTACCATTTATTGATGGTACATTTTTGGAGGTGTATTAGAACTGCAGATTCAGAAGTAATATGCTTGGCACTTTTAGTCGTATATCATGGCAAGAGTTTTCATGGTTCTGATATAACTAGAAACCGTATGCAAATGTTGTGCTCTCATTATGCTCAATGATATTGGCACAATGGCACCGAGTGATTTTTTTTCCCTTTTGTGCTGCTGCTTCCCAGGTCCAACCCAATCAGTTGTGTGGGACACAATGGTTCCTTCCAAGAAAAGAACCTGTGTCAATCGTCCAAAGCAGTCTCCTGTTGAGAAGCTCACAAAAGAGCTATACACTATTCTGCATGAGCAGCAGTCTTCTTCATGCTTCTCTGGATCTTCTGAAGATGATTTGCTTTTCGAGAGCAAAACACCAATGGTTTCTGTTGAGATAGGACATGGAAGTATTCTCATTCGACATCCAAGCTCGCTGGCTCAAGATGAGGAGTCTGAAGCTAGCTCTCTTTCTGTTGAGAACAAACTATACCCCACACTCATGTAGGTCTTCATGTACATACTGCAAGCAGAAATGTCCACATACCAAGCCTAGTTATAGAAAATGCTAAGAACCCTATTGAGCAAGGCAGCTTTGCAAATGGTGTTTCTTTTTAGCTAAGATGTAAACAATGTGTCATTGTTACAAGTCAAAGACAAAAGCTCTTATGGTGCCTACCTAGCAAAGAGTAGATGCATAAAAATGTATGTAAATGTACATGCAGAAATATTGGGTTAGGTTCCTGACAAGACATGGAGGAGTCAGCCTCAACAAGGCTCAAAAAAGAGGCCTGAAATTAAGTAAGCCCCAAAAAAAAAAAAAATCCAACCCACTTCTCAAATTTTTTTTTTAAAAAAGTCATTATTATTATATTATAAACATAAGGTTGATATGCTAAGAAAAAAAATTATCATATGCTAATTGACCACCAAAGGGGGAAAAAAGGTTGTACCCATCAGCAATCACACATGATGAAATAGTAAAACATTCACAAGGAAATTGGAAATTCACTATGTCTACTCCACATTTAGTGGCTATCCAATTTTTTCCTCTCTTATAAAGGTTGCAAACTTCATTGTCTAATCTTGGTGACACCAGCATTAAAACCTTCAACATTAAGGGAAAAAAATACTTTTTTTTTTTTTATTCGTTTTAGTATTGGTGAAAAGTGAATAAAAATTTTACTTTTAGTTATTATTCGCATTCTTATTATTGCATCTAAATTCTTACGTTCGTTTTTAAAGTAATTTTATTTTAAAGTCATTATTAGATGTTACAATTTATCATATAACATTATTTATCATATAGACACGCCAGCTAGCCATGAGAATTAAAGATAAAATTTCTGAGCATTCATGTCTTAGAATAAAAAAAATGATATGGGTTTTTTGGCAATCATTCAAAATATTTCTAAGCATTTGGATTAATTTTTTTTTTAATTTTTAATGAAAATGGTGATGGTATTATGGAGATTGTACTATGAGTATGGGTTAGAAAATTCTAATAATTTATAATAATCCTTAAAATATTGAATAGATGTTCATTGGTTGTACCGGATATTAGGTTTTTTTCTACCTATTAAAAGACGGCTTTTATTTTATTTCCTCAACTAATCTATTGATAATATGTCTTCCTGTGGTATGCCTCATGGATCAAACGATGCACCCTATCATCATTGCCTTACACATAACCCTTAATTGGATCATATTTGGAGGACCTACCTGGCTTAATGAAAAAAATATTTATGAATAATCCCTTATTAAGCTATGCTCATGGGTCCCTCCTCTGAACTAATTTATTGTAATTTTACCGGTGAATGACACTGAAAATGAGGTGTTATTCGTCCCCTTTTAATGTGTATAAGTGTATAGCAGGTGAGATATTCACCTTAAGCAAGACTTATAATATATTATAAAGTTTATTTTTATTTGATAAAAGAAAAGAAAATAAAATTTGAAGAATTTGTCGATCAAGTTTTGATTGGGTCCCACCAACCAGACTGACCACATTTTTCATAGTTTTTTAATAAACTTTTTTTTTCTACAGGACAAAAAGCGGATATCAAATAGAAATATATATCTTGCAATATTTTTTGCATTCATTACGACTTTTTATTCAAATAACTTATAATATTTTTTAACTTTTATTATATTTTATTTAATTTTTAAAATTTTATTTTTAACTTATTTAACTTCATATAATATATAAACTCAAAATATTTTATAAATTATTATTGATATGGATAAAAAAATTATATAAATTAAAATAATATTTAATAATTGAGAGAACATAATTTATTCTAATTTTTTAATATTTATTTTTAATTCTGTTTATATTGTTTTTAAGTTAATTTTTATATTTTATGTGTTTCAAATCATTTAAGATTAAAATTTTATCCGTTTTGATGTTGTATGAATTAAATAAAATTAAAAAGAATAAATTAAAAGGTGAAAAAAGGTGAAAAATAAAAGTTGAATAGAAAATAATAAAAGTTAAAGAGTATCATAATTTTATAATGTAAAATTTATGGATGAAACTATGCACATTAAATGAAAACAAAATATGGAATATTGTTATATTTAGCAAATTTTTTGATGTTGCACAATGTGGACCATTCTGAACCATTGATCTTAACTATATTCTTCTTCTTCTTATTATTATTATAATGAGATTATCATTCTCTTGATGATACAAGCTATGTTAAGCAAGATTATTTTCTTAATCAAGTAGTTATTTAGGTTTAAAGTATTGCATAGATGGTTTGGACTATTAAAAAGCTATACTAAGTCATGGCATGACCCTTGAATTAATTTTATTCTTCTAAAAGATATTGTAAGCCATTGGATTGGAACATGGTTTTGCATCATAGTTTGAATTGTAAAATAAGTTAGTTTTAGGTCAAAATATTTTGATGAAAGAACCAACAATGCTTGTAATATAGTGGTCATGTCTTGAGGATTTTTCATTATTTTAGTTTCAAAAATGGATTCACAAAATGTCTAATTGGTTGTTTCAACTTAATTACAAAATTATGAAGATGAAAATTATTCTAAAAATAGACAACAAAATTAAAAGTTTCATGAAAATGTAAATAATTTCCCTTTTCATACATTAAAAAAAAATCATAAAAGCTTAAGCCCAAATTCATGGATACCCACAATGCATCATGGAAAGGACTAGTTTTGTCCTCTTATTTTTTTTTTATTATTATTTTTAAAATCATTCTCAATCACTATTATTATTTTAAAAAATTATTCTCTATCTCCTCAAATTTAAATATACTTCTTGAATTATTCAAAATAATTTTGTACATAAATTAAACGGTAATAGAAGAAGCTTTGGATTTTTCATAATTTTAAGCATTTTACAATGCTTTTTTTTTTTTTTTGGTTACGACGGAAGATAATTTTACATTGCTATTGATAAAAGTAACAGTGACATTGAATTACAACAAGTGACAGCCGCTTAGACAGCCTTTCGATCTAAATTAAATCACAATGCAATGAGGCAAACTATATCACGGCGGGCCCGTTTTGACAATTTTTAACCAAATCAGGCGGTGACGAATGTGCTTGTGAGCATAAAGCATCACGCAGTGCGGTGACTTTAAGGCTAATATTTTTAGAGAAAAAAAAGACCTTAATATTTATCAACATCATGTCATCACATAATAAAAGTTCTTTTTTTTTTTGGACGGATACACATATGGTTAATTTAGACTAATGGCCAAGTAGCGTTTCAATCACCTCTATGTGTATTTAAATTAATTTGTATTTATCAATAACTATTAAAATTAACTGATAAAGTATTATTTTTTAAATAATATTTTAAATTTAAATTTTAATATATATAATCACATTACATTAGAAATTAAAAAATATTTATCATTATTCTAGTTCTATCTAAATAGAATTGAATTAAAATGAATTTAATAAACTTTAAATAAATAAAAAAATTAATTTATATTTTTTAATAAATTTGAAATATATTTCTACAATTATTTATGCGTTTAAAATTAATTTTTTCACACCAAAAACAAGAATATATATTTTATACATAATATATATTTTTAATGAAAATTTATAAAATAAATAAAAAAAAGCCAAAAAAGTCTTTTTTTTTTTTGGTTGTTTGCTGGCTATATAAAATATATTTTATTTGATTTTTATTTCTTTGTCAAATTTCTTCAAAACCTCAAAAATTCATAATTATTATACATAAATAAATATATACTTTTATGGAGGGTTTTGAAAATTTACATACACAACAAATACACAAAGCAGCAAAGTGAAAAGTCTATAGCCAACAAGGATAACAAGGATATGTGCAAATAATATTCTTTACACCATCACTAAACAACAATTACAAGTTAAAAGCAAAGGAAAAACCATTTTTTTTCCCCTTCAAAATCAATAAAAATAAAGAGAATTTAAATCTTTCAATAACATCAAAGAAAAAGGAAAAAAAAAAAAAACAAAGAAGAAGAAAAAGCTCCAACATTTACTCCACAAACAATAAAATACAATACAAACACAACAAGAAGAGGGCCATATTATATATACAATACACACACTGTACTCTTTTCTCATTCTTCTCTTTCTCTTTCACTTTCTCTCTTTAACATTTCACCTTCCTCCCTTTTTCACAGCCATTTATTAGATTCTTCTTTCTTCTTCTTCTTCTTCTTCTTCTTCTTCTTCTCTAAATGGTCTTTGCTCTTCTTCTCCATTGGATTGTACAGATTTCCAGTTGAAAAAATAGAAAATACCCATCAAAAATATTTTCATTTCTTGTTAGATTTTTCCTTTTTTCAGTTTTTTTTTTTGCTGTTTTTGTTTATTTCTTGTTCTCAACTGTTAAGACATAAAAAGTAAAGAAAAGAGAACTCTTTTGGGTTTCTTGGCTATTGCTTTATTTTGCAAACTCTGTTTCTGGGTTTGTTGCAGAAAAGCCTTTTATAAATACCCAGTAGTATATGTAATATATATATGTATATGGCATATTATAGACCTTGAAGATAACAAACAGAATTTTTGATTTTTTTTTTTTTGGGGTTGAAAAATTAAAAGTTGCAAACTTTTTTAAAATTTGTGAATAAATTTTTCTTTTAATTTGCTGTAATTGTATTTAAATTTGCTTTAAATTTCAATTTCTTGGAAAAGATAGAGACATGGGCAAGCAAGGACCTTGCTGTCACTGTGGAGTTACAAGTGAGTTCTTGTTTCTCCAATTTTGGTTCTTGTTTTTCTCTGAAATATGCAAGAAAATAAAATTTGGATTCTTTGATTACTTTACTGAATCTTTAATAAACTTAATCTTAATTGATTTTAGATGCCTGGGAAAGAGTAATTTATGTCATTGAAAAGAATGACCATAAGCAACAAGGAAGTGATTAACAGAACACAAGATGATAAATTTGAGAATATATGCTGTTCTTGTGTGCTATTCTGTTTGTACATGAAATTTGAAAAGCAGTTGTTTTTGGTTCTTTGAATATATCAGATACTGGTTTTTATATCCTTTGAGTTTGTTATTGTATTTATATTGGTTCGTGCTTTCTTTTTTGACCTTCTAACAAAATTTGAACATAGCTGCCCAGTGCTAATTGAGTTTGGAGTTGGGCAAATTACATTTGATTAGCCTCTTGTTTCTCTTTAGGATATTGGTGGACCTAAATACTTAGTCAAACTGTAGTTTTGTGTTCTCCACTTAGAATAATGATTCAATGAAAAGATGTATATCTTCTTCCCCATAAAATTCTTGTATGTGTTCCATTTCAAGGCAATCTTTGCTGCAAAAAGCATTACCTACCAGTCTATTTTAAACATTCTTTTGTGGCTACCAATACCTCTATTCAATTTACCTCCGTTGAAGAGTTCTTGCTATTGTGGTACTCTTGAATCAGCTATAAACTTTGAAGTGATCAATGCAACTCTTTGTCAGTACAATGGATTTTGATCAAAGAATTGATGTTTTTTGTTGGGCATTTTTTTGGAAATACATTGGTCATAAATCTGAACTTTAAGAGATCACTTCATTTCATTTTTCAATCCCTTCTACATGTAAGGAGCTCAGTAATGTAGTGTCTAGTCATGGCCACCAGGTAATAGATCTTGTGCCTGTAGTCATGAAAGTAAGAAGGCGAGAGATTGTTCCCACTACTGATAACTTATATTTTCTGGGTGCATTATGCATTCTTGATGCTATAATTTAGAATGGAAGCAAGGGAAGGATTTGGCTTTGCTAAGTAAAATTTGGAGATGATTCACTTATTAAGTGCTTACATGTTTGAAAGGGAACTCAATTGAACAATGCCAGTTCCTATTGTTGTTTCTCAGACCCAAATGGTGCTCTCCATCTTGACTGTGTACCAGTAAGTGGCTTCAACTGGTCCATCAATAAAGAAAGTCAGCCTGATTTTTGTTCTATTGGAGTTTCATTTGGATATTATGACATTGACTTGATGCAAACCTGACCCATGCAAAGGAGCATTTGCTGCACGGTCTTTACAAATTGAGTGGCTAAGAGAGTTGTGCACTTAATTCCTTGTCATTAGCTAATTAATGTTAAGTGAGGGCTAATTTGATAGATTTGGCGTACAAAGAAGAGAAGGAATAAAAGAAGTCTCTTCTCTTGACTCAAAATGAGATAATATTAGAATTCTTTGAACATTGCGCATGCTTCCCCCTGTGTGTGAATTATTTGAACTAGGATTTTGCTGGGAAATGCCTCACATTATTCTCATACAACCAACAACTTCTATGTTGTTTAATCATGTGTGATATAGGTTCTTGTTATGTTTTCTGATAGAGTTATGACCATCCATCATATCTTTGTTTTGATTTTAGAGGCTAGAGTTGTCTCTCCTTGAAACATTATCCTTAAATGATTTGCTTGGCTACAAAAAGACTCAATGTTGAGGAAAAAAAACTTCTTCGTTAAATGCTTGTTACCATGACTTACAGAATATGTTCTAAACATTTCCTCAGTGCCTTTTCCTTGGAATGTATATATGTTTCTGATGGCCAGTGTTTTTTTTTTGTTGTTCATTTGTGTCAATGTAAATTGCAAATTGTATTGTGTTGCATATAATTGTTTATTTAATGTATTTCTAACAACTCTATGCAATAGGTACACCTCTTTGGCGCAATGGGCCTCCTGAAAAGCCAGTACTGTGCAATGCTTGTGGATCTAGATGGAGAACGAAGGGAACTCTAGCAAACTATACACCACTTCATGCCCGGGCAGACCCTGATGATTATGAGGATCATAGGTTCTCCAGAATGAAGAGCGTATCTATAAACAAGAACAAAGATGTGAAACTGCTCAAAAGAAAGGTGAATCATGATTATGGTGTGATGGGAGGGATTGTCCCCGATTACAGTCAGGGTTACCGAAAGGTTATAGATGAAGATGCAAGTAACAGGTCAAGCTCTGGGTCAGCCATATCCAACTCTGAGAGCTGTGCTCAATTTGGTGGTGCAGATGCAAGTGATTTGACAGGTTGGGCGCTCACTGAAAGTGCTACTCATTATAATGATTTATAAGCGTGATAGTTGAGCATTTATTGAACTGAATAGATGAATTGCATATTTTGATGATGTGCCAAATTCCACTTAAAGTTTTTGAATGGTATTCTTGATATGACTGATAAATGGATCAAGGAAACAGTGCTATGTAAGGGCAATGGAGGAGGAAAGAGGGAAGATGATGAAACTATTCAAATCATAGAATTTTTATTTGTTATCTCCCAAATGAACATAAGTGGCTTCAATCCTATTCTATGATTTTGCTATGCTGGAAGTTGGCTGCTATGCGAGTACTTTCTCTTAAATACAACAATATGGTTAAATTAATCTCTCTTTAAGTGGTACGTAAATTATCCCTGAATATAAGGACTGGAGGAAAATCTGTCTTGTAGACTTGCTGAACGTCACTTTTATCATTTGTTTGTGGTACATTTTCAGATGCTTTATTAAATATTCAGACTTGGAAATAACACACCTGATATACTCTTTGTTCTATATCATTTTAAGAGTTTTATGGGTGTTTGACTCAGTTAGAAAGTTTTATGCAAATTTTGTGCTCTCACTAGGCTCTGTGATGCTGACACTAAGTATTTTTATTTTTTGGTTGGTTTTATTTATTCAGGTCCAGCACAATCAGTTGTATGGGACACAATGGTACCTTCTAAGAAGAGGACCTGTGTCAATCGCCCAAAGCAGTCTCCAGTCGAGAAGCTTACAAAAGATTTATATACTATTCTGCATGAGCAACAGTCTTCATGCTTCTCTGGATCTTCTGAAGAGGATTTGCTTTTCGGGAGTGAAACACCAATGGTTTCTGTTGAGATTGGACATGGAAGTGTTCTCATTAGACATCCCAGCTCAATAGTTCGAGATGAGGAATCTGAAGCTAGCTCTCTTTCTGTTGAGAACAAACAATACTCCACAAATGAGGCTTATTCATATTCTGTGGGCCTTCCTGTAAAGAGTGAAAAACATAAAAATGTCCATATACCTAATCTTATTGTAGAAAAAGCTAAGAACCCTATTGGACAAGGGATGCAACAGGAGCAACTTAAGAGGTAACTCTTCCTTGGATGTTTTCAAAAGTTGCAATGTGCTAGTGGAGTTTCTTTGCCAGCTATACAAATAAGATGTAAATATTATGTCAGCGTTTAACTGAGAGATGAAGTCCTTATATTAAAAGTCTCCTAAAGATGCATGAAAATGTAAATGCGAATACAGAAATAGGTTAGGTCTCTAGGTCTCTAACATGGAAGAATTATTAGTTTTCAACAATGCTCCAAAGAGAAAATAGACCTTTCTCTATTACCTTCTTTTGGGGAATAGTGATTACCTAACTTTACTTTTGAGTGTTCATAGAAAAAGTGCCTTAATGGATTAAGTCAATTAATCAAATGTTTCCAGAAATTTGTGCCCTGCAATTGGAGGACAACATAAAAATATACTATTGCTGTGTTTAATGTATTCTGCTGTTTGGAATTTCAGGGATAAAACTCAGCATGAAAGGGTACAAGTCCTCGGAAATCATAATTCACCATTGTGCAATGTTGATTTAAATGTAAGATAGTCAATCCCAATCCTCAAAACTTTAATCTCATCTGTGCTGTTGTCCTGAAATGCACATGGTGCTATCTTGAAGCACCATTTAACGATGTTTAATTTTTAACATTTCATTAAATGATCTATGCAATTGCTCTCTAGTGCCTGTTTACTCTAATTTAGAGAAGGATGACATGTCTTGCATTTTTAGTTATGTTCATGACAGGTACACTGCTCTTCTTCAATGTTGAGCATCCATGATAATTCTCTTCTTTTATCACAGGACATTCTTAATTTTGAGGAGTTTGCAAGATGCTTGACAAATGAAGAGCAGCAGCATTTGCTAAAATATCTACCTCCTGTTGATACTGCCAAACTCCCTGACAGGTCAGAGTTGCACTGTATTAGTGTTAGTAGCATGAGACAGTGACTTAGGACATAAGGCACTACTTATGCTATTATAGGCTAATGTTGTTTGCAATCATGGTTCATGCATTAACAGATTAAAGCAATTTTTTTTTTCAGTTTTTATCAGCATGAGTTTGAGACATTTCATGTTTATTCCATCTCATTTAGTAAACCAAATATATGATAGCATGAAGTAGTTCACCTAATGTCAAATGACCATATTGTAATTAGCACATGCTAGTTTATTTTTCTTTATGTGAATTTATATGTTTGTCATATTTTTGGAATTCAAGATTGCGACTGCATATCCTGTCAAATTTCTACAGAAAGATTTCAAGAATTAACTGAAATTAGTGTTGTTTGTTTGTTCCATCTGCAGCGTCAAAAGCATGTTTGATAGCCCTCAATTTAAGGAGAACTTATATTGCTATCAGCAACTGCTTGAGGAAGGTGTCTTTGATCTCTTGCTTGCTGGAGCAAAAGCTGAAGACTATAATACTTTGAAAAGGCTGACTTTATCCAACCTGTCAAAATCCAAATGGATGGAGCATTATCATCAACTCAAGGTTTGATTATTTTACAAAGTAGGGATATCTTTATGTAAGAAAGCCGTGCAAACAGTGAGTCAAACATGCATCAACTTATACTATTTTTTTAGCTGCAGAAGTGTAGAAATAGTAGTGAAAAACTTCTTGTTGGAAGAGGACCAAATGTTGTTTCATCAAGTAACTCAGTTAGCACCAAGCGATTAGGTCAAAAAAATACAGGTGAGCTCCAATATTTGCTGCTGCTGGATATTGTTCACTATGCTGGAGCTTCTTTTGTTTTTGTATCTGAAGGAACTAACTGCTGATTTTTGGTTGTTCTTGGATCTCAAGTATGAAAATAATAAAAAGATTTTTCTTTAAGTGGCTAAACAAAGACAATGCTTCTTTTTTCCCCTGTTTTTCTCATGATTGCCATATGCATACATGAACTCTAATGACTTAATTGTTTGAGCATGGAAACTTATCTTGACTGTCACTGTTGTCACAATTTTAATTGGAACTATTCTCACGAGTACTTTTTTCTTTTCAGAAGTAAAGATGATGAAGAGCCCCAAAAGGATTAGCATGAAGGCCACCTATGAAAACAAAGAACTCTTGGACAGTGATGGGACTTGCTTTAGTCCAAGAAGCTTATTTGCCTTGCCTCCTGATGGTGGCTCTCTTGTGCTAGATTCTTTCCATTATGTTGATGACAGCTCAGATCAGGATCTGCTTCTGGATGTGCCATCCAATGGCTCATTTCCACAAGCAGAGCTCCTTCACCCAGAATTAAGTTTTGGGCAACAGGCAAGCACTAGCAGTAGCTCAACATACCCACATCTAGGTCGTCCCTGACAACTTTTGCAAAATCAGTACTTTTGATTACTAGGGCTATATAGATACACCTTTTGCCACATTATGTGACTAGCTTACAATCTGTGAATGAGGTTTGATGGTTGCCTTTTTTTTTTTTGTTCCATTTGATCTATATGCAAAGTTGGTATGCCAAGGGACGAATTTGGATGGGGTTTTTTTTTGTATAGGTTGACAACAGATTGTAATATATAGCTAAAAATGCACAAGAGATGGTGATTTCAAGAGTCTTGTATGAAAGTTTTAGTCCTTGTACTGCAAAATAACTCATGGTCATGGATTATGCTCTTTCCTTGGCTTCATTTTACAAAAACAGTTATATTGCCTAATCAAGGAAAACAAATAAAATTGTAAATGAAAAATGACAGGAAAATGAAAGGGGAGAAAATTAGCTTTTGTTAGATGCATGTGAAGCTGCCATCATCTTTTGTTTCTGCCTTTTGGAGGTTACTTGTTTAGTTCAATTGGTTGTTTGGGTTCTATTGATAAGATTATCTTCCAACGGACCACCAAAGGATAAAAAGAGTGACAAATGCTTATCTGAAGTGAGGGGATCATTGAATATCATAAAGGAATCATCTGGATTTAAGTGTGATTGCAAGGATACTCTATTATATGTCTATTGGGAATTTTTGTAGACATCACATTCTGCATAAATGTTCTATCTTGTGGTGTGTATGGTTTGCTCTAACTCAAAACAAATACCTAATAATGAAAATTCAATGAAATGAGTTTGATAGTATAAAGTTAAGTCTTTTTCTCTCTTAATAGATCTTTAGTCCAAGAAAAGTTTTTCGTTGACATCACTAATGTAGCGTTTTAGTGCACTAAAATGTAACAGGGCAGCAAAAGGAGTCGTACGGGGCATGCATCTTCAGAGTGTTTAGCTAATTCTAAGGATATGGAGGGATAAGAAAAGTATAATATGACTGAGTAAGGACATACGTGAAGAAAAAAGTATAACGAAAGACATTTTGGTAAATATGAATAAATATTATTATTTATATTTATGAGGGTGTGATGGGTGGAACATTATGATGTCTCCTCCTACTAATCTTCAAGGTGCTCCTTATGCTTTTTAGGGGGTACCCTCGATGTAAGCTCTCCACCATCCCCGAAGCTTATGTGCATGTTTGACAACACAGCCTTAAGTGAGCTCTTTAGTATGTAGCTAGGCGACAGGCATTGAGTTCAGGAAAGAGGAATTTGGTGTCTCCATAGAGAAGGAGCTTTATGGACACTACAAGGTCGAGGTGCTTGTAGTGCGTGGTTCTCCTGGACCTAAGGTTAGAATATGACTTGCGCTATGCGCTAGCATATAAGGAAATTCTGAGGCATTGTGGGATTGGAATATATGCAAGAAGTATGAAACAAGTACATGACCCTTAAGTATGCGAGAGCTGTGAGGCTAATGTGGGATTCGGTAATGTGCGGGAACGGTGAGGTGAATGCGAGGTTTAAGATAAGAATAAGGCTTGGATACATATACGGGATACAATGTGAGCATGAGCCCTGAACGTATACGAGAAATATAGGAACAACGAAAGTAGTGAGCATGCAGGGTTGGTTAGGTTCGCCAACACTCGACTATAGTTGAAGGACACTCGGTATTAATGCTAAGAGCATGTTCATGAGGATTGGCTGGCCTAAACATGAGGAAGTTTAGGCGCCACACGGGTCGAATGTCAAGGCTAAATGGAGGACCCGTGACATTTGGTATCAAAGCCAAGAAAACGTGTAATGTGGGAAATATTAATATATAAGCATAATGCTATGGATGCAAAGATGAATAATTATGGACCCATAATCATTCATAGGTGTGACTATTTAATCAAATATATTTTCTTGAAGTGAAATAAGTGCGAGGGATGCGATTGTCAGTGGCACATCAATGTGTCAAAATCAATAAACAAAAACTTATAGGAATTAGAGGATATTCATCAAAAGAATATTGCGAAAAATCGAGGTGAGGCGGAAATGTGTATGACAAACTAATAAAATTGGTGGATCCTTCATCCTTCTGACTTTTACAAGGAATTATTAAGGCGTAATTTTCTTATGGAGAGCAAGCAAGTGGAGAGACATTAAAGTTTATTAGTGAGCTCATACATGAGAAATAAAATGCGATCATGTGAAGCAGAAAGTGTTTGAGACTTTAGTTAGTTATGACACTATAATAGCATTATTATACTGATGCGCATTCTTGGGGGATAACTTATGCTCTTGACAAAAACTCAAAGGAAACTTTAAGGCAAATGAGGGAACAGTTGATAAAACTATAACAGGATTGCTTATTGGCATAGAGAGGCCAACCATGGTGGGATGAGAAACGTGCTAAACGAGAGGCCGATAGTGCCAATCATAAGACAAAAATACCGATGTTACGATTGAATAATTTATAAGAAAAAAACACAAAGGATAAAGAGTCCCTAAATTGAGATGTGATGAATATGATTCGATGCGAAATGATAAAGTGCGCTAAAATTCACAATGTTAACAAGGGTTGTGGCAAGACCTATCAGTATAAAATTAAATGTGGCGAAATCGAAAATATTGTTAGTCTTATGAGACTATTAAAGGGATGATACCCTACAATTGGAAATATGACAATGCACAAATAATGAAGTGCAAGAGTAGAGATATATTTTTCAATGGATGAATTATAAGAGTTATCATATAGTGGCACAAACTTATAGCGATGCGTGATGTGGCTCAAGGGCTAGTGAGGTGTTGAGCATGAGTTAGGCTTAAGAAGCCAATGATATAAAATTTTCATGAGTATTATGATTCAAAGTGGGGAGTGAAACCCATTTAGCAATGAATGAAATGATAAGTGAAATATTGTGATTGGAGTGTGGTTGTGGTAACCATTGTTGTGAGTGTGTGAGAATGTGTGAAAAAAAATAATAACAAAAGGAAAAAAAAGGAAGAGAAGAAAAAAAATGATAGCGAGAGGAAAAGAACATAGAGTGAAAAGAAGAAAAGAAAAGAACAAGGGAAAGTGAAAAGAAAGAGAGAAAAGAAAAAAAAACAAGTGTGAGCGGAAACATGTTGTGTGAGATATGCGTTTGCTAAAGGTTGTGGTAGCCTTAATGTGTGTTTGTTGAAGGTTGTGGTAGCCTTGTGTGTTATGAAAGGGTTTGCCAATAGAGCTTGAGGCAACCTTTGAGAAAATATATATATGTTTTGTGCAGGTGATAATAAGTGCCGATACAACTAAACAAAGGAATCATTAAGGGGGGATGGAATACGAGAGGGTGAACAAAGTGCAATACTATCGAGGCTTGAAACACTTATGAAAACATGGTGGCAAATGACTCGGATGACATGCAATAACTTTTAAGAAGTAAGAAAGGGGATTCATTGAATCAACTTATTTGTGGATGGAGGGTTATGGCTTTTTAGAAATGAAGATGACATATTTGTTCAAGGTGAAGGAATAAGCAGGTTGATCCCAAAATCATAAACTCTTACTACTGTTAAGACAAGCGAAAATACTACTTTCAAATGACCTATCGGACCTAAATGTACCAAGACACACTTTAGAAGATCTTCTAGAGATATCTTCTCTTACAAGTTACTTCTATAAGTGGAATGCACATAAGGAAGACCTACCTAAAGGTGTATAAAATGGGACAATATATACACCTTTTTTGAATATGAATAGCAAAATACATGAAGGCTTCTATGAAATAACAAGTAATGGATGAAGAACGTGGAAAAAGTAAGGCAAGATGTTGGCTAGCGGAGACCCTATCCTTGAAAAAAGTGATGTGAGGATTCGGGAAGGTGCAAAATAGCAAATTATAAGTGCTAAGAGTAATGAACAATAATAGTGTTGAATGTCCACAAGGATAATGTGTAAGTCATATTATGTTCCTTTATAATTCCTTGACATAAATAGTAATTTGTGATGCTTATTTAATTGATGTACAAATATGTGCAAATGGCGAATTTATCTAACATTGAATTTGTATTAAAAGAGTTAATGAGCCATGAGAATTATTTTTCAATATGTAATGTTGTTGCTTCTTTATTTTGTCTTGCGAGGTACAATTTAACTAGAGACAGGAATAAAGTAATGAAAGCTAGGGAAGCCTTATTGAGAAGTAGAAGCAAAACTAAAGAGAAGACATGCAAATACGAAAGTGGAGAGCCAAAATTCATGATGGACAAGTGCAAGAAATGGTCAAGAGTTGACACAATTTTGAGTGCATAAACAGGCAATACAAACTAATGGAGATAAAATAGAATAAGACATGAAACATCACAAAAGAGGAGAATCGTGAACCCCTATAGCCAATTGACGAGGGCATCAATTGCTCAAGTGGGGGAGAATGTAATGAGGCAATAAAAGAAGCCCTAGGGGCCATGCACCATTAGAGTCCTTAGCTAATCCTAAGGATATAGAGGAATAAGAAAAGTATAATACAGTCGAGTAAGGACATACGTGAAGGAAAAAGTATAACAAAGGGAATTTTGGTAAATATGAATAAATATTATTATTCATATTTATGAGGGTGTGATGGGTGGACCATTCTAATGTCTCCTCCTACCAACCTTCAAGGTGCTTTTTATGCTCTTTAGGGGGTACCCTCGGGGTAAGTTCTCCACCATCTCCAAGGCTTGTGTGCATGTTTGACGACACAACCTTAAGTGAGCTCCTTAGCGTGAAGCTAGGCGATGGGCATCGAGTTCAGGAAAGAGGAATTCGATGTCTTTATAGAGAAGGAGCTTTATGGACACTATGAGGCCGACGTGCTCGTAGTACGTGGTTCTCCTAGACCAGAGGTTAGAATATGGCTCGTGCTATGCGCTAGCATATAGGAAACTTCTGAGGCACTATTGGATTTGAATATATGCGGAAAGTATGAAACAAGTACATGACCCTTGAGCATGCGAGAGTCGTAAGGCTAATGTGGGATTCAGTAATGTGCAAGAATGATGAGGCGAATGTGAGGTTTAATATAAGAATGAGGCTTAGATACATACGTGAGATACAATGCAAGCATGAGTCCCAAATGTATGTGAGAAACATAGGAACAACGATAGAAATGAACATGCAAGGTTGGTTAGGTTTGCCAACACTTAACTATAGTCGAAGGACACTCGATATTAATGCTAAAAGCATGTTCATAAGGATTGGTTGGCCTTAAGTACCACACGGGTCGAATATCAAGGCTAAATGGAGGACCCATGACAGGAAAATAAAAGGGGGAAAATTAGCTTTTGTTAGATGCATATGAAGAAAGCTGCCATCATCTTTTGTTAGATGCATATGAAGAAAGCTGCCATCATCTTTTGTTTCTACCTTTTGGAGGTTACTTGTTTAGTTCAATTGGTTGTTTAGGTTCTATTGATAAAATTATCTTCCAACGGACCACTAAAGGATAAAAAGAGTGACAAATTCTTATCTAAAGTAAGGGGATCATTGAATATCATAAAGGAATAATCTAGATTTAAGTGTGATTGCAAGGATACTCTGTTATATATCTATTAGGAATTTTTCTAAACATCATAATCTACATAAATTTTCTATCTTGTGGTGTGTATGGTCTGCCCTAACTCAAAACAAAGACCTAATAATGAAAATTCAATGAAATGAGTTTGATAGTATAAAGTTAAGTCTTTTTCTCTCTTAATAGACTGTTAGTCCAAGAAAAGTCTTTCGCTGACATCACTAATGCAGCACTTTAGTGCACTAAAGTAGTGCCCTTATCACTAAAACAATGCCTTAGCATTGAGGCAATGTTTTAGCAATGCTAACTTGTATTTTAAAAATTAGAAAAAAACCATTTTACAGTGTGATTTTCTCAAATGTTTCACAATGTTAATGTAGAAAGACATTGTTAACAGAAGGAGAACGTGGAGCAAAAGAGGGAGGTAGTTTCTGATATTGATGAGGGGAAGAAATAAAAGGAAAAAAATTAAAGGGATAAGAGGGGGAAGCTTTTGAAAAAAATGCACCATAAAAAACAAAGAAAAAATGGGAGGAAAATTGAGAACGAAAGACACTGAGAGAAAAAATACTGAAAAAACATAGAAGGAATTCGAATAGGGGATTGGAAAAGAGAAGAAGAGAGAACCAAGAGTAAAAGAATAGAGAAAAGAAAACTAAAGCAACTGAAAAGGGAGAATTTGTAAATTGATAAGGCTTACATTATTCAGAGGTTTTTGTAAATCAATTGAATACTTCTGAGGGCTTAAGATAGGAAGACAACTTGTGCTAAAACAATAAAGTCCATTTTGATTCTTCTTTTCTTTATTTACAATTATTTTTTCTTTCATAATTTGTGTGATTGGATGATGCCCATGACATGTTCTATGTGGTTGCACTGTTGCATTTCTTTGTTAAAGTCAAAGAATTGTGTTCATAATTGGTTTTTTAACGAGGGATCATAAATTCGTTACCACTTCAACTCTAAGTGCATTAAGGTGACAACTTTTCAGTAAAGTGCATTAAGACGATGATCTGTTTGTCCTAGTATTAATACGGCGATGCCTTATTACTAAGGTGTTGCCTTTATATGGTCATGATAGTCTTTAATGCAATATTTTCACATGTTCTTTAAATTTTGACTATGTTTATATTATTTTGCTGCTCTAGTTAGTATTTGTTATGATCATAATAAATCTGTGTTGCATGGAGTTTTGTTTTTTTAATTTTGTTAAATTTCTCTAATAATTTGAATTTGTATTTTTAATCTCTAGTTTTATATTATCAAAATTGCTCTATGCATTTTGTTAGCTAAATAGGTTGATATATGAGGGAAGTTGAAATATCAAGAAATTTTAATATTTTATTTAAATTGAACTCTTTTCGTTTTTTTTTAATTTTTAATTAATTAAAATTTTGATTTTCACTTTTATTTTTCTAATGCAATAAAATCTAAATATAAATTTAATTAAGTCTTGTTTTTATATACTTTATCTATTTATATTTCATTAACTCTGAAGATGATTGTTAAAATCTTCCGTGGGATCAAGTTGTTGTATATTTACATTTCAGATTTCATATGAATGATGATCCAATCTCCAATTTAAGACTTGTAGCTTAAAATTGCATTTCCTGGTGAATTTTAAATTTACACAGTGTCACAATTACCAAACACTTGGGTGTATATTGAGTTCCGCCGCCTATGATAACCCAGCAAATTTTGTCTAATTATGAAGGAAAAATGTCAAATGGTCACCTCATAAATTGAAGTTTTGAGCTCAAAAACTCTTGTGAAATTGTATGGTGGCGTTCAAAGGAATTTCAAGGGTGCCATGGTAAATTCAAATCTTCATATGTTAGGAGATAAAAAATTAATAACTGGTCATAGTCTTGACTAAAATGCAACATCCAAGCAGCAGAGTTGATGATATAGTCTTGCTGAACAATTCAAATCTGGCCGAACTTGTTCACATGTGATGTGATGATGTCTTCCAATATATTTGAGAAATGGTGCATGCCTTAATCCAATATAATTCAGATAATTTCTCCTGGTGGGACAAGATTAAACATTTATCCATCTCATAATGTAGTCATTCCTGAAGAAATGCTTGAAAATAATTCAAAGATCAAAAGCTTTGTAGGCCTTACCTATAATGGGGTCTATGACCATTTGTCTAGTAAGCTAAGGAAGCTAAATTTAACAGTAACTTAATAAGAAAAAGACTGATGACCTAAACTTAAGGAGGAAGGCCTTATCTGTTGAAAGCCTGCTCATACATCTTCAGAAGTAATGTTAATTATTAAAAACCAATAAAAGCAAACACCCTATTAGTCAATATTGTCCATCCCACCACTCTGTAGAAGGAACTGTAATGTGCATCTTAGTGGGCCAAGGTCTTAACTAATATAGGTAGATAGCCAAGATTTCTTCGGCTTCTGCAAATCTAGAATCTCCCGCAATAGTTCAAATATCAAATGGTCAACATTTGAAAGTTTCAAATACCAACCATATAATTATTACAATAAGGTAATTATATAAAACTTTGGGTACTAATTTTGATTCAGAGACTATCCTTTGGTGCGCATATAGACATAATACATTATTGGGCTTCCTTGACTCAAGATGAAATCAAAGGGAAGAAAGAAGAGTAACTTTCATCTTGTCACTTTTGACAATTAGTCTAGTCATGTAGTGGAACAAGAGTGCTCTGTTATCTAATGCCCTCTCTATATGTTAAATTATAAGCTACAGGATTGACTTTAGACAATTGATTCACAAAAATATTGTTTAGATGCTTGGAAGTGAGACATAAAAATAACTTGTAGATTTTGGACCAACGAACTCCTGGAAAAATTAACTGTTTTAACGCATGAATAGAAAAAGATAAGGAAAATGGGAAATGAACTGCATTGAGCTCATTTTATGGAACAAAAGTGATTGTAATACAAAGCTATATTTCCTTTTATACCACAAATAACCAACTTCAACGGTTCTCGAAACATCTCCCCACGTACAAATAGGCGCGGCATACAAGCACTGAACTGATTTCTGGTTTGCAGGCTGAAATTGGCTCACCAGAAACCAAAATATACAAGCTGTACGCTACCTACAACTTATGGCATCTGAAGTATAAACAGAACTCATCATGCCATATCCCTTGGAAGACCAGTCTCCACTAGGAATGTGCATCCTTTCTTCAGCATCTCCCACTCTGTTACCTCCTCTTTCCACTGTCAACAACAAGACCTAAGGAAAAGTCATCCCACGCCTCTTTGCAACTTCCACAATGCTTAAATTTTCTAAAGCAGGATCACGGGTATACTCCTCAGAAAGCATCCGTAACACATCCAATAGTGTGAGTGTGAGCTCCTTATTACTCATTCGGGATGGAATGCCATCAGGAGACATATCCTCTTCTGCATTAACATCATTTCCACACATCGACATTGGCAATGCACGTTTGGCTCTAACATCTTTCTTCTTTTGTAGAGAATTTGAACTTGAAGGACCAGTATATCTGAACTTGTCAATATCATCAATGCTCTTTGCTACCCTTTCTTTTTGCTTTTCAACAGAATTTGTGTCCAAATATCTTTCCTTATCACTGTCTTCAATCTCTTCAATTCCATCTTCTATCATCCTACCTCCACTCTGCCCTAAAACTGCAACATTATCTTCCGAATTACATTCCACTGTTTGAGTACAAAATTCTAACTTTCTCTTTGCAGAGCTATCTCCACTGGATTCCTTATTATTACCAACATTAACTTCCTGAATTCGTTGATTTTTTAGTGAATTGCCCGGACTTGAATTCTCAACAGATTTCTCCAAATTCTCTGCTCCATTAACTTCTAAACCATCTCTTGAAGTCTCTAACACCAAATTTTCACAAAAAAGTTTCGATTTTGTGGATGAAGGCTTCAATTTCTCCATAGATTTCACTACTCTCTCTAAAGTTTTAACTACTGCTTGTGGAGTCACCAAACCTAAATTGTTATCCACAAATTTAACTTTTTTACCTGGCGACTGCTCACATAAACGATTACTTGAATCCAATTCTCTTTTTAAAACCCTTAAATCCTCACCATGAGAAGAATTATACGTACCTGAATCAATTTCAATCCTCTCTGTTGATTCCACTGCTTCAGAAAACCCTAAATCTGTATCCCTCCCCAAATCAACCGCTCTCGAATCATCATCAACGTCAATTTTCTCGTCGTTTCCTGCTCCCTCGACCGTCCAATCATTATTGCAATTATCAACATTGGCGACCGTCTCTTGTGAGGCTGCCAGAAGAGACTCTTCGGGAGGGGTATGAAAGACATCATTATCGCGGCAAGGGATATTATAGTCATTTTTATTCTCATTCGGCGGTGTTTCCGGAGGAGAAATCATCATGATTCCGGTGGATTCCACAGGGATATCATCGTCATTTTTGTCGGAAAGGGATTCGTCGTCATCTTCTTCTGCCGCTTCACCTGCGAAACGGCAGCGTTTTAAGAGTTCTTCTTGAGAGGAAGAGATACGGCAGAGGTCTGCTATTGAAGCAAAAGGATCGTCGCTGTTATCGTCCATCTATTTGTAAGTGTGCGAGGGAATTTTTTTTTTTTAGGGTTTTATAGATTTTGATTTTGGGGATTTTTTTTTTCAAATAGTTAGTTGAATTTTCGCGCCCTTTTTAGACCGTTGCTTCATTGCTCAACTCCGCTTCTCTTAACCGACTTGTCGTTTGAAAAAAAAAAATGTATTTTTTATGCTAAGTCAGTGTTTTTTTTTTAAACAAATTTGGGATGATGAAACTTGAATTCGAAATTTTCCGATGCTACCACAAACCTTGAATACTAAATCGAGCATTACTAACTAAGTCAATTTATAATTTCCAAAAAAAAAAAAAAAACTAAGTCAATTTACACATTTTTTATTTTGTAACTAGAAATTTATTTATAAATTCTATTGATTTTAATCGAGTTTGGACATGTATATGAAATTCAATGATATTCATAATATAATTTTTTACATAAATTATTAAATATATCGAAGTTTTTTTTTTTTAAGAAAATAGGAAACTTAAATTAATAAAAAATATTTGAACTTAACACATTACAAAGACAAGGAGGAGTTACTCTCCACTCTCCACCACCACACAAAGAATCTCTCACTCTTGCAACACAATGAGCAGAAGAGTTTGCTGATCGTCTAACAAATGAGAAGTTTACTTTTCTTAAAGAACTAACTAAATGAAGACAATATTCAATGATGACGCCAAAACCATTAAGACCAAATTGTTTATCTAATAAGGCTTGATACACCTGAAGACTATCCATCTCAATGACTATGCGATTAAGATTGCATTGTTTTGCCCCAGCTAAGAGCCTCTTTAACTCCTAACGCCTCCACCACTCGAGTAGCAAACAGACTTGGAACAGAGACACTTCAAGTTGCTGTAAAATCACCTTTATCCGAGCAAATAACAGCACCCAGAAAAACCTTCTTCTGACTCTGAAAAGTAGCAGCATCAACATTCCATTTTAACCAGTTCAAATCTTCTGATATCTCCTTGCTTTGCTACCTCATAGAAGTCATTAGCAAAATAACAAGACCTGCGAGCATATTGCCATTGAAAAATATACTGGCTCACTGAATTAAGCACCTGAACAGGATGTCCATATCTCTTATTCCAAACAACTTCATTTCTAATTTGCCAAATGCCCCAACAGATTATAGCCGCAAGATTATTGTCAGCTTTCTTATTTCTATTAAACATAGCCTTTAACCATTCTATAAATGTCACATTTTGGCCAAGCAAACCAATCGGGGACGCAATCTAACAAAACTGAGCAAATGGGCAATTTATCATAATGTGAAACACCGATTCCATACCTGCATTACAAACTTGACTTATGGGGATACATCCACACTTTTGGCTTGGAGATTGTCTGCTGTTGGCATGACATTAGAAACTCCACGCCAAATTAAATTCCTCACCTTAGCAGGTATATTAAGGGACCATAAAGCTCGCCACACACGATCATCTTCCACCGGAGGTATATGACAGAGAAATTTATATCATGATTTGACAAAGTAATTACCTTTGGAATCGGGAATCCATTGCCACTTATCCTCTCGATTTGTCGTACTGAGAGGTATCTGCATGATTAGATCTCTATCTCTTTTATTAAAGAGATCGTTAACAATGTCACTATCCTATCTTCGTTCACTAGACTTTAAAAGGCAATCCACTATGCTACTGCTCAAAGATACATGCAGTTCAGAGGTTACATACCTATTATGTAAATCAGGTAACCAAGGGTCTTTGGTAATCGATATACTAGCTCCATTCCCCACCTGCATTCTACTACCACTCATCACCACATGTTTAGCTGCAAAGACACTACGCCATGCATAGCTAGGGTTGGAATCCAACTTAGCTTCCCTAAATGACTTCCCAAGGAAGTATCGAGCTCGAAAAATCCTTGACACCATAAAAGAGGGATTTGTTAGAAATCGCCATGCCTGCCTTCCTAGCATTGCGTTATTAAATTCATAAAAGGATTTAAAGCCAATTCCACCCACTGTTTTTGGATGACATAGAGTCTGCCAACGCTGCCAATTGATACCTTTATGACCATCTCTTCAACCTCCCCACCAAAACAAATTCAGCATCGTCTCTAATTCCTTACATAGATCCTTAAAAAGAAGATATAGATTCATTGTATGGTTCAGCACTGCTTGGGCAACATTCTTTATCATGATTTCCTTTCCTGCTCTTGAGAGCAACTTGCTACGCCAACTACTCACCCTCTTCCATGCCTTATCCCGAACATATTTGAACAAGTCATTCTTATTTTGACCAATCATAGAAGGAAGGCCTAGATATATGCCATGATCGTCAGTACCTCTCACACTTAGATAATTACACATTGAGTCTCGTATACTGTCATGAGTGTTGCATTAAAAGAAATAAAAAACTTGTTAAAATTCACTACTTGACTAGAAGCATTACCATATACTGTTAGAACTTCTTTGATCTGGCTGGTTTCTATAGGCGTAGCTTTGAAAAACATAAAGCAATCATCTGTAAAAAATAAATGGGTGACCAATAGAGCACTTCTAGCAACCCGAACTCAATTAATCAAACCTGCCCTCTCCTTCTTTCTTAATAAAGAATTCAAGGCCTCTGCACAAATTAAGAACAAATACGGGGAAAGTGGATCCCCTTGTCGGAGGCCATGTTTTGGAATGATAGGCTCGATCTCCTTCCCATCATGAATCACATTGTAAGCCACACTAGCAACACAAAGCATTAACTTATTTACCAATTGATCATCAAATCCCATCCGAGCCATCATCTGCTTTATAAATTCCGATTCAACACGGTTATAAGCTTTTAACATATCGATTTTAAGGAGCTGTATAACCATCCTTCTCTTGCTTCTTCCGCTTTAAAAAATGCATAATCTCAACTGAAATTAAGGTATTGTCAGTTATGGCCTTCCCATGAACAAAGGCACTTTGAATTTTGAAAATTACTGAAGCTAGCACAAGCTTTAGCCGATTAGCAAGCATCTTTGCAATAATATTAGAAATTACATTGCAAAGAGCGATGGGTCGTAAATCTGTCATCAACTCCGGATTGTCCTTCTTGGGAATAAGAACAGTAAAAGTTTGATTAAACCCATCCAGAAATTCACCCTTCTCAATGCAGTCCAAACAGATAGCCGTCACATCATCTCTAACAAGATGCCAAAACTTCTGATAAAAGGCTGGGTTCATGCCATCCAAACCCGGTGACTTGTCCGAATGCATACCAACCAATGTGTTCCAAACATCTGAACGAGAAAATAGGGCTATTAAGAGCTGGTTCTGAGCATCTGAAGTAGTAGGTTCCACACACAACACATCTTTACGTAATCCGCATCACCAGAAGTAAAGAGAGACTTGAAATATCCTGTGATTAAATTATCCATTTCCACTCCTTTGAGACACCAGGAGCCATCATCTCATCTGAGCTTCTCAAAAGAATTCTTCCTTTTCCTACTTGAAGCAGAGGCATGAAGATACCCAAGTTAATATAATTTGCAACAAAAATTTTAAAATATGAGAATCCAATTCAATTTCATTTAGATAATATTAAAAGAACTTATAATCGATAAAATTTATTTACTTTTTATTTTCTTAGATATCGTAAGTTAAATTTATATTTGTAGGCAGTAGAATTCAATTCATTATTAATCAATTTTCAGAAATAAGAATGTCATTTACCACATAGCATTAGTCATTCGTTCAAATTATAAAGATCCCTTTTTTCAATTACTTTTTATTATATTTATTTAATTATTATTATTAGTATACATATTAAAAATATATATGTACTCTAAATAAAAAATAATAAAATAAAATTATTGTAATAATTATTAAATTATTATATTTAATTAAATTATAGTTTTAATTTATTAAATTAATTATTTTAAAATATATATTATTTACGAATCGCGTAAAAATGTGAATTGAGGACTAGTTTTTATTTTATTTGAAGACTCATCTATCCTATATGTATATATCATTTGTTTCTACAATTCACTGTTTCAAACTTATTAAAAAGAAAATAAATGTCGTGTTGATTAAATAATTTGCTTACCTGTTCTTCATCTTCTTCTCTTTATTTCTTAAAAAAAAAAATCTTTATCACTTTTTTGACTTACCGTTAAACTAACCTATATAAATTCGTGAATCACAAATAATCAAATTTTTATTTTTTTTTTCAAATAATTTTAGATGCAAATTCCACAATACTTAGGGGTCTAGAAGGTTTTTTGCCAATTTATGGTCAAAATTTATAAATTTTATCAATTTATGGTACATTTTAAAAAAATTACAATCAAATTGTGTTGGAATGAGAAAAAATTATATAAAAAATTTCACCACAAAATGGGAATTTTTATAAAAAAATACTATAAATCAATCAAATTTTAAAATTTTTGCTTGGCAAAAAGCCCAGAATCTGGATTGTATGAATATTTTAAAATGTTGATGTTTTTATGTGTCCATTATGTATTTATATAAAAAACGTATTGAACGCACCTCAACATATATTGGGGCTAATTATACAAATTATTAATATAGAAAACATGTATTCATACCAGAAACACGTTTCTTTTATTTTTTTTTAGGAAAAAATTAATCTCAATAAAAAAAGAAAGACAATTAAATCAAGAAAAATAATGTATATAAAAGAAAAAACTTTTAAATTTCAAATAAAAAAATCCAAATAGTAATTATTATTATTATTATTATTATTATTATTATTATTTAAGGAATTTTTCTAGAGAAATAATTCAAATATTTAAAACATTCATTAATGGTGATATTCATTAAATAGATAATGTTTTTAACATATTATACAAAATTAAAAATTATAAAAAGTTGTATTTGTAATATTTCATATGCACCTTTATTTTATATATATATATATATTTACACATTTTTCTATATGTTTATGCACTATATTTTTTAAAAATAACATTTTTTTTATATTTATTTTCATATTTTTCATTTTCCCATATTAGTATTAGTGCAATTCAGTTTGGGAATGAATGAAATTTATTACAATCCAATAGTTGGAATGTTGCCATCATTGGTTATGATGTACTTCTTATATGAAAAGTTACTAATTTATTATCATTTTCATAATTTTTTTTTTGAAATTTTGTTAAACAAGCATGAAATCCAATTAAATAGTTTCATTTGCAGCTAGAAGATTAATTAGACCACCCAAAAGATCATGAAACTTGCTTCAATATATAGTTCATTCTCTATATTCCATAGTTGTTGCTACTGGCTAGCTTAGATATATAAAAAGTAGACTTTGCTATTAAGAAAACATGAATGTCCTTTTTATCAAGCAACCTCACTCACCACCTGCAAATCTTCACTTCAAATTCATGAACAAAAGTCATATTCACGGAACAAACTAGTAAAATTCATGAACCAACTAATCTACACTCGAAAAGATATTCGAATTGTTTTTTTTTTTTTTTTAAATATCCGAATTGTTAAATACATAATACTTATTTGAATATTTTATACTCAATCTATATATATATATAAAAGACACGTCCATCCAATTATTGGATTCAATACATCAGAATAAGTCAAAAAATTTTATATATCTACGTTATTTAATTTTTTTGGTTAATAGAAATATCATATAACCTAAATTTTTATGAATTGTACAATAAGAGGCAGTCATTCATTTTAAATTAACGACGGTAAAAATCGAACCATGATGCTTTTAAAGAGAAAGTACCATTTGATTATTTCCTCAAACTGAAAAAATTAATTTAATTTTGCATTTCAAGATTTTTTTATGTTATTTAATTTTGATAGATTATATATATATATTTTGGAATTTGTTGGTTCAAAACTTTGAAAGAAATCTTTTATTTAAAGAAAGGTGAAATGTTTCTGTTCTTGATATGATAACCAAAAATCTGAAACATGTGCAACAACAAAATGTTTATATAACACATTGATTATACACATAAATAACAAGGGACTTCTTTCTTAGAGTACATTTGTAAAGAAAGTATAATGTATGCAAAATCTCCATTATTTTCCATTTTCTTCTTCTGCCTTGCAATCACCACTCTTTCTTCTTGCTTCATTGTGGTCCGGTCTGATCTGAATCCACTTAAAGCTGTCGATCAAACAGAAGATGCGACACAAGCTGCAACTGCTCACACCAAGAGCTTCATTGATGGCACGACATCAACTCTTAATAACACCAAGAATTCTGCGGAAAATGCTATTCGTGGGACGGTAACAGCCATCAACAACACCAAAAACGCCGCGGAAAATGCCATTGAAGGGACTACGAATGCCGTGGACAACACCAAGAAAGCTGCTGAAGATGTCATCAATGACACCACAAAAGCCACCAAAGATGTGGCCAGTGTTGTGCATGCCAATGAAGCCCCTCGGTCTCAATGTGTAAAACTGTTCTTGGTTCTGATTCTTGGGTCTATTGTGCTTTGTTAATATCTTGAATTGAATCAATAAGAATTTGTTGTGTTAATTATTGTATTATGGCAATTCAAGGTGTTTGAATTTGATAATATTATATAATTTTGAAAGATTTTGATATAATTTTTTTTATTGACATAATTTTATGTGTATATGTATATATAAATAATTTTATGAAAGAAAATTTGAACTTTTTTTTTTAATTATTCACTGATATTTAAAGTTCATTAACTTTTAATTAATTCAATTTAATTTAAATAAAATTACAAATATAATATATAAAAATTAAATTTTTGACAATTAATTTAACAGAATTGCATTAATTTGGTAGCTAGTTGCATTTATTATATGAATGCTACTTAATTTGGTCTTCAAGCTAGAAAGTTGTTAGATGACAACCCTACAAGTAAAGTGGGGATGAGATCTTAATTTCTTTAGGGGTTTGATGTCCTCTTGCTAGAAAAATAATGAACAATTTAAGATGGGATTTTGTTTTTTTGACCGAATCTAGTGTTAGAATGATAAAAAATTAATTCTAATTCTTCCTCGTAGATTGCAAATTAAGTGTATATTTTATTTGATTATTTTAAAAATATAATTGAATTAAAAATATATTTAAATATATTAATTGATTAAATAATTTTAATAAAAACTATAAATTAATTAAAATAAATTTTTAAAAAAGAGAAATCACTATTATTGATTTTAATTTTATATCTTTTATGAAAATTGCTATATATACATTTTCAGTTGATCAAATTTTATTTCTATATTAATGAAACCTTGGAGCCCCATAATTTTATTTCAAGATTTTATCATTATTAGGTCATCTCCAATTCAAAACTTCAAAATGCAACAAATTTTACTTCAAAATGTATCTGCCACTGTAAATTTACTCTAACCCATTACTTTCATTTTCAACTCAAAAAAGAATATTTTACACTTATTCTTATCCAATATTAATACTCTATTATTTATACATTTTATATTACGCCTATAATTTATTCAATATTTACCATATACATTCATATATTTATTTATAATAAAATTTATTATTTGACTATATTTTAAAAATAAATAATATAAATACATCCATATATTTTTAAAATTAACTAATATAATATATGAAAATAACTAAAAAATTAAATAAATTAAAAAAATAAAATTACATCTTAAAATTAACTATTACAAGCCCTAATTAAATTCATAAATACAATTCACAATATTAATTATTTAATCATTTATCTAGAATATTTTTTTCCACAAATGTTCATGTTATAACCCGTATTTTGATTATTAAATTAAATATTATTTCTATTGAATTTATTGTTAAGTAATTATTTAAGTGAGTATTTGTATAATATTTGGAGGAGAATTATTGAGTTTTAATTATTATTTTAGTTATTAGTGTTAAATTAAATTTTTTAGGATTTATTAGTGTTAATTATTATTTAATTATTAATAATATTATTATTGGGTTTTAATTTTAATTTTATTTAATTAGTGTTAAATGTATTGGTAAAAAAATAATTAAAAAAATAATTAATTTTTAAGAGCATATTATATGTATATATTTAAGTATGCATATGTGTAAAAGAGAGAAGAGATATTTTTATTTTAAAATTATTAAACTTGTACTTTGTATCTTTCAATTAAAAAAAAAAACAAAACAAAAGAAAACATAAAAGTGACAGTATGCCATTTCCACTTATTCTTCTCCCCATTCTTTTATTTTCTTTTATTTTATTTTCTTTCTTCCTTCCTTCTTTTCTTCCCTAATCTCACCACTTGCCACCATCATTAGCCACCCTCAGGCCACCACCGGACAGCCACCAGCTCGCCGACGTCGACAAGAGTGCCACCACCCTCCCCTTCTTCCTCTCTTCCTCTCTAGGTGACCAAAGCTTCTTTCCCTTGCTGGTAACGTTTTCGGCCACCTCAACTGAGCTTGATAGCTCGTTCTCTTTGTCTAGGAATGGGATTCATTTCCCCTCAATCAATTTTGGGTTCCAACTCCGGTAAGCTCCTCAATTTTGTGAATTTGTGTTTAGGTTAATTTTGATTAGTTTGTGAAATTGAGCTTGAATTTGATTTAATTAGGTAGAATTGCTTTGAGATATATTGTAATTCTAGGTGATTCTTAATAATTTTTATGATTTTTTTGAATTCGGGTTACTATTCATGAACTGTTTCGGCCTAAAAAATTTTATATTTTTAATAAATTCTACTAATTATTTTGAGCAAGTTTTGTTAAGGAAGTTTATTGAAATTATGTGTAGAATTTTTATTTTAGATTTTTGAATGTTTATGTGAAAAAAATAAATTTTTGGAAAAATTAGTATAAATTAGTAATTTTTATATTTTAGTTGAATTTATTATTAATTATTATATTTTGACAAAATTTGAGTAATTGTTATGACTTGTGTTTTTAAATTATTAAATATTATTTGAGATATTTAGTGTTAATAAAATTTGGAAATTTCATTTATTTATTTTTATTATTTGTGATTATTAATTGTCATTTTATGTTAAAGTATATATTTTATGTAAATATGTATTTTAGAAGTTATTAATTTAATATTAGGGTTTATACTATTAATGTTAATTTTGAAAAGTATTATTTTAATGATATTATTTTAAGTACTAATATTATTTTATTAATTGACATGATTTTGAGTATTATTTTATCATTTAATTATTCCATAAATATTTTTTTATTTTTATCATTATTATTATTATTATTCAAGGTTATTTTATGTATTATTGTGATAAATTAATAGGGTTTGTGTAATTATTTATATGTGTATATATATGATTAAATATGTGTGTATAATTGTATACGTGTGTTTTTTTATTTTTAGAGTTTATTTGAATTTTTGTTAATTTTTTATTATTTTATTATTATTTAATGAATTTTAGAAAATAAATTATTTAAATTATGAATTTGATTAAATCATTATTATTATAAATTTTTATTAAAATTGTGAATTCTGTGTTTTTACACATCCAATTTATAAACATTGTTTTTATCAGTTCGGAAATATCAAAAGAAAAAAAAAAGGATTTGTCTATTCTGTCCAAAAAAAGGGGAGAATGTGCATTTGCCTGAAACAGTTCCCAAATAGCTATTTTACATTTTTGTGCTCGCACGGATCCTTTTATTATGTCTCGACGAAAGTTTGATTGTTGTGAATAACGGATCAAAGTAACTTCGTCTATTTGGTCAAAATTCGTTGTGTCTTTGGTATTATTATAAGTATCTGTATTTTGTTGATTATCAGTAAAAATTACTACACGTTTGGCTTTTAGTGTTGAGAAATTAATTTTTGAGAATTTTATATAATTTTTAGGAATATTTTTATATTATGTAAATATTGAAAAATTAGGTTCAAGTTTAGTTTTTGTTGAAATAAATGTTTAATTATATGTTTTAGGTGATATTAGAATATTATTTGTTGATAAAATAATTTTTATGATTTTATATAATTTTTGTGGAATATTAAATATATTATGTATATTTTGAATAATTGGGTTAATAGTGTAATTTATGATAATTATGGTTAAATAATATGTTTTAAATGGTTTCAGAATTATTTGAGGTATTAAAATGATTTTTACAAATTATACTATTTTTAACTAATTAATACTAATTTTTAAAAATTATTTTCAAATAATATATTATTTATTATTTTGGTGGTAAAATGAGTTTTTATAACTTTTATTATATATTTGGGTTATTTAAGTTATTTGGATTTATAAAATGAATTTTTATTATTTTATGTGTAATTATTAGAAAATTTGATTTTTAATAATATTATATTATTATTTGAGATTTTTAATTAATTATTGTGAAAATAATTATTTTTGGTGTTTTATTGTTTAATATATTATATTTTGAGGATATTTTTAAAATTTATTAATTTTTAAAATATTTATTGTTTTAAATGCATTTTTTGTGGATTTGTGAATCTTCATTGGAAAATTGTGTAGTTTGAAATCCCAACAGAGAGTGTTGAATATTTCAGTTTTAGAAGTGTGTTTTTCTTGCAAGACTGACTCTACTTTTTAGTAGATAGATGTCCATTTTACAAATGAGGTTCTACCAAATTTTTGATAGAATTCTCGTAAAACGTGATATCGGGTTGATCCTGAAATTCTATATTTTTGTCTAAGTTTTTATATTCCTAGATCGAGTCTCTTTATAAGTATAAATTAGATTTATTATGATTGGTTATCATTATTTTATTTTCTAGTTGTGCCGAAACCAAAGTCTAATGGATCGGGTCAGTCGAGTCAGTCTTGAGGAGCACAACATTGTGAGTTATTATATTATATATATATGTTTTGCATTAGAACGCATGATTTAAGGGTTTTATATTTTTAGTATATGTTTTAAATGATTTAATTCATTAAATGATTTAGTATACTTTTGGTTTATTTTTAGTGTATTTCGATATATATATATGCTTGCATATTTTTAATATACATTTAGTATATCTTTGACATATTTAGAGTTTATTTTGATATATGCATATTATATAATTTGATACATTTTTAGTATACTTTTAGTATATTCTTGTATATTGTATGCTACGTTATTTTAATTAAGCATTTTATTATTTTTCATGAATATACATAATTTTTAATTAAAGGATATCGATAGAATGTACTACCTAGTGGGCAGCACTAGGATCGAGTACATACCGGTGCGATAGATTATAGGATTGAATTACTAACTTATTTGAGGTGTCATTTGATTGATTATTTATTGAGATTGATGTGGTTGAGGAGTGTGATTGTGGGAGTTTAGTTGACCTAGTGTCTCATGGTCAATCACAATGACAGTCAGACTGTTGGAGCTCGGTTGACTTAATATCTCGAGACCAATCTATTGTTCAAAATAAAATAAGTGATTTAATTGGAATTAAGTGAGCATGTATGACTAGATATATATTTTTAATTAAGGTTGCAATTTAATTAGGGTTCTGTTGATCCTTTATAAATAATTAAATGTTTTTTTGCATATATATGAAGTGATTTTAGCATCTGTGTGTATATGCGTGTATATATATTTATTATATATACTGATGACTGATTGCATTTGATATTAGGATGCATGTATATATTCTATAATAATTTTGTCACGACCCAAACCGAGGGCCATGACTAGCGCTAGGGAATATGAATTCTTTCGAATCCGGAACCCGTAGCAAGCCATAAAAATACAAACATGCAATAAATAAAATAAAATAAATAAAAATGCATCAGAATTTAAATCTCAAATCCATATGATAAAAATAATCTCCTCATATCATAAAATAAAATATTTTAGTACAACATTCAAAGACAGACCTCTCTGAATTAAAATCAATATACATAAATACAGTGTACAACTCCCGACTGATACAAATACAACTACTGCAGTTTTTACAGTACAATATAAAACTAAGTAAATAATTTACATAATAGAGCCGAGGCGGAAGAAATTTGACAGATAGGCCTACTGCTGAGGTTTAAAGAAGAAGACTCTCTTATAAAAATATCAACTGAGGGGAATCAAACCTCACTAAGTGAATTGTTATAATATATATACATGCATCTCCTATATGTCATATGCAATCAATCATATGCATGTAATAAATATATATGCAAACAATTTACACAGATATTGAAAATCACTTTTTTTCATGATACTGAAAAATATAAGTTTTAAAGGATCAAATAGAACCTTAAATGATCGCAACCTCAATTAACAATAGAAATCACTCTACCTATACTGGCTCACTTAATTCTAAATAAATTCACTTAATCCATATAGACAGTAGACTAGCCCCAAGACACTAAGTGGACCGAGCTCCAACAGTCTGACTATCAGTGTGATTGGCCCCGTGACACTTGGTCAACCGAGCTCTAGCAATCACATCATCAATCACATCACAATCAAATCAATCATGTCATAATTTCCACAAATAAGTTAGTAGTTCAATCCTACAGTCTATCACACCAGTACGTACTCGGTCCTACTGCTGCCCACTAGGTAGCACGTTCTATTAATATCCTTCACTTTAAAAAAAATAAAGCACTCATTTAGAAAATAAATGATGCATGATATCAATTCAAATGACAATATAAACTATATATATACTAGAAATATACCTAAAATAAACTAAGTATATTTCGAGTATATATATGTCAGATAAGTTCGAATCAATCATACAATATACTAAAATAAATCATTAGTATACTAAAACATGCTAGATATATTTATTGAAGATAAAACATGCATTTATTTAGAAATATATTACAAGTATACTAAAAATATACTAATCATTTATTAAAGCAATTTATGAATAAATTCAATTAAAACATGTATTTCTAAGACATGCAACCTAAATGCAATGTATATATAGAATAACAAATCATAGGTGTGTACTCCTCGAGATGGGTACGACGGACCTGGTCTACTAGGTCTCGGTCTCGACGTAACTAAATAATAAAAATAATCACGGAAAATCAAAATAAATTTCTAACTTAAACTTCTAAAGACTCGATCTAGGATTACAAAATACAGACTGACACAAAATTGAGATTTGACCCGATGTCACATTTTACGAGAATTTTACCAAAAATTCAGCAGAACCTCCTATGTAAAACGGACATCTCTCTACTAGAAAGTAGAGGTGGTCTTGCAAGAAAAATACACTTCTAAATCAAAATTCATACAAATCCTTGGTTGGGATCCCGAACTACAAAATTTCTCAACCGAGGTCCAAAATTCACCAAAATTCAAATAATAATATAAATATACTAAAAATCAAATATTTACACAAATATCTTCAAAATAGCAAAATATTACATACTTAACATTGAAACACCAAAAATAATTATTTTCTCAATAATTAATTAAAATCCCAAATAATAATATAATATTATTAAAAATTCATTTTTTTCCAATAATTACACAAATACTAATAAAAATTCATTTTATAAATCCAAATAATATAATTAACCCAAATATATATAACAAAAAGTTATAAAAACTCATTTTATTATCAAAATAATATATAATATATTATTTGAAAACAATTTTTGAAAATTAGTTTTTAATTAGTTAAAAATAGAAAATAGTTTGTAAAAAATCATTTTAGTACCTCAATTAATATTAAAACCAACTAAACATAATATTTAACTAAAATTATCACAAAATTACACAATTAATCCTAATATACAAAAATACACATAATATACTAATATTACTCAAAAATTCAATAAAAATTATATAAATACATAAAAATTATTTTCTCACATATATCTCATTATTATCAACAAAAACATATAATTAACCAATAATTTCTACCAAAATATATATTTAACCTAATTTTCAAAATTGACATAAACTAAAAATAATTATAAAAATCACAAAAATTATAAACTCAACTCTAAAATTAATAACAATTATTAATAACACCAAAAATCACAAATTTATAATTTTGATAATTAATTTACAAATAGTAATAAAATATTCAAAAATTCACAGAAATCAAAATAAATTCCAAAAATTCATAGAAGTATATTAATCTACTAGGAATCACATTTGTAAAGGGATTTTGTGTAAATCAACCATTAACAAGCCTAAAAAAAATTGAAATCCTAATCTACCATAAACTGAAAATCACACAACATCCATTCAAATGAGGTTTTAAGCAAAAAGGAAGTTTGGATTCGCACTCACCAGCGCCTAAGAGAGAGAATGGTATAGACAGTGAAGAAAACAGTGGCTGAAAACATGATCGATGGTGAGAAGCTCAACTTACTGCCGCTACAACTTTAGGTGATCCGGCGAGCTTCAGGCAGTCGGACGACGTCGGGGAGGAAGAGGGAAAAGGAGGTGACCGATTGAAAGAGAGGGAGGTGCAATAAGGGTTGAAGATTGGGTCGCACGAAGGGAATAAAAGGAAGGAAGTTTCTAAAAAAAAAAGGGACATGAATAGTATTTTTTACGTTTCTTTTGTTAAGTTTCTGTAAATATATATATGTATACATATGTTGTGTGTGTTAGTGTTTAATGCATGCATGTATGTTTATTTTGTATGCATGCATGTGTATGTGTGTATATATATATATATTTATATGTATACAGATATATATAAACACACATACATTAACATATATACATAAAATAACAATATATAATAATAATACTAATAAAACAATTAATGCAATTTATCTAAAAATATAATAGTATAATAATAATGCACATAACTAAATATTATTAAAATAATACTATCCAAAATAATAATTATAAATAATGAAAATTAAATGTCCAAAATAATAAATTTCAAAATAAAATATTTATGTAGAAAATTATAATTAAACATAAAATAATAAATATTAACCACAAAATAATTAAATAATTAAATTTGACTTTTAAAATTTATTAACACTACAAATCTCATTTTATATTAAAATAATTTAAAAATATGGATTATTATAGTCTCCCCTCTTTACAAGAATTCAACCCTGAATTCAAGAAAAGAATAATTACAAGAGTCAAGGAGGAAAGAGATATGGGTAAGAAGCTCGCATCTCAACTTTAGTCTCCCAGGTATGTCTTTCTACTCTGTTGCTTCACCACAACACCTTGACTATCGGAATCTGCTTCGAACACAACTGTCGAACTTGATAGTCTATGATCGCAATAGGTTCTTCCTCGAACATCAGGTCTTCACTCACTTCGACACTATCGGGTTGCAACATGTGTGAAGGGTCTGAAATATACTTCCTCAGCATCAATATATGAAACACCGGATGCACTTGAGATAAATTCGGAGGCAAAGCCAACTAATATGCAACATTGCCAACTCTCTCCTAAATCTTGAACAGTCCAATATATCTTGGTGCTAGTTTACCCTTCCTGCCAAATCTCATCACACCCTTCATCGGAGACACTTTCAGAAACATATAGTCTTTAACCTGGAACTCCATATCTCTGCGTCTCAGATCCGCATAGCTCTTCTGTCTGCTAACTACTGTCTCTAATCTCCTCTTGATCACAACAACCTTCTCTATAACATCCTGAACCATCTCAGGTCTAATCAAAGCTCTCTCCCCAATCTTATCCCAACTCAGAGGGGATCTACACTTCCTTCCATACAAAGCCTTATATGGTGCCATTCCAATACTGCTATAGTAGCTGTTATTAAATGTAAATTTTACGAGTGGCAAATGATCATGCTAGCTACCTCCCAAATCCAAAACATATATCCACAACATATCTTCCAGTGTCTGGATCATCCTCTCAGACTGACCATCTATCTGAGGATGGAAAGCAGTACTGAAATCCAACCTAGTGCCCACACTTTTGGTAACTTTTGCCAAAAATGAGAGGTAAACACTAAACCTTTGTCTGACACAATAGACATAAGTACTCCATGAAGGCATACAATATGCTTCACATACAGTTTCGCCAATCTAACTACAGAATAAGTGGCTTTCACAAGTAAGAAATGTGCAGACTTGGTCAACCTATTCATAATCACCTAGATGGAATTATATCCATCCTTGGAATGAGGTAAATCGACCACAAAATTTATAGCAATCCTTTCCCACTTCCACTCAGAAATAGGAAAGCTTCCCAGAAGGCTTTTGATGTTCAGCTTTCACTTGCTGACACGTCAGACACTTAGCAATATAATCAGCTACTTCCTTCTTTAGTCCATCCCACCAGTACAAGTCTCTGATATTGTGGTACATTTTAGTTACACTCAGATGTACATTGTAAGCTATAGAATGTGCTTCTTTAAGGATCTCTTCTCTTAAATCATCCACATCAAGAACACACAATCTACCACTGATCCACAAAACACCTTCATCATCGATTGTGAAATCAATGAACTTCCTTGCTTGAACATTCTCTACAAGCTCTTCTAGAATAGGATCTCAGCTCTGAGCTACCTTAATCCTATCTCTCAATATATATCGCACCTTAAACTAAGCTAGTAATCCACCTGATCCACTCACCTTCATCATCAGACCTTGATCTACTAACTAATGCAACTCTTGGATCAATAGTCTCCTCTCCACACTAATGTGAGCAAGACTGCCTAAGAACTTCCTACTTAAGGCATCTGCTACCACATTAGCCTTACCTGGATGATAAAAAATCTCACAGTCATAATCTTTCAATAATTCCAACCATCTCCTCTGCCTCAAATTCAGATCTCTCTATTGGGAAATATACTTAAGGCTCTTGTGATCAGTGAAAATCTCATAAGTCATCCCGTATAAATAATGTCTCCAAATCTTGAGATAAAAGATCACTGCAGCCATCTCTAGGTGATGGGTAGGATAATTCTGTTCATGCTTCTTCAACTGCCTCGAAGCATAGGCTATCACCCTACCATTCTGCATCAACACACAACCTAGGCCAACTCTAGAGGCATCACAAGACACTGTGAACTTATCTACTCCATTAGGCAAAGCCAAAACTAAAGTTGTGGTCAACTTCTCCTTCAACAACTTGAAAATATTCTCATAAGCTTTTGACCACTCAAACCTAACATTCTTATGAGTCAAGCAAGTTATAGGAGTTGTAATTCTAAAAAAATCCTGTACAAACCTCTTATAATACCCAGCTAAACCCAAAAAACTCCAAATCTCAGTAATTGAAGTCAATTTAGGCCACTCAGACACTGTCTCAATCTTATGTGGATTAACCTGGATACCCTTTTTAGACACCACATGTTTAAGGAAAGTAACATTCTCTATCTAGAAATCACAATTTGAGAATTTAGCATAAAGTTGAAGTTCTCTCAGTGTCTGCAGTACAGTCCTTAAGTGATATACATGCTCTTCCATACTCCTCGAATACACCAATATATCATCAATGAAGACTACCATAAATGGTCTAAATATCCTATTCATCAAATCCATAAAATCTGCTAGTGCGTTAGTCAAGCTAAAAGACATCATTAGAAACTCATAATGGCCATATCGAGTGCAGAATGCCATTTTAGGAACATCGACTTCACTGATCTGTAACTAATGATAACCCGACCTCAAGTCAATCTTGGAAAACAACTGTGCACCTTGAAGCTGATTAAACAAATCATCTATCCTTGGGAGAGGATACTTATTCTTCACTGTCACTTTATTAAGCTCTCTATAGTCTATGCACAGTCTCGGGGTACCATCCTTCTTCTTCATAAACATGACTGGTGCACCCTAAGGAGAAACACTGGGTCCAATAAAACCCCAATAATTCTTACAACTGCTCCTTTAACTCTTTTAACTTTGCAGGAGCCATTCTATAGGATGGCATCGAAATAGAGGTGGTGCCTGGAACTACATCTATACAAAACTCAATGTCACGACCCAAAACAGGGGTCATGACCGGCGTTAGGGAACGGGAATTCTTTCGAATCCGGAACCTATAGCAAGCCTAAAAATAAAATAAACATGCAATAGTAATAATAATAACACAATTAAATCAAATACTGTGCAGCGGAATAAAATCATAAATATAAAAATAATAATCCACCACTAGGGAATTTAAATCAAATTCTCATCTCATATATAAATAAACTCTTTAATACAAGTTTCCATTCAAATTCTCAAAATACATAACTCATAATTTATTTACAACTACTGCAGTGTCTAGATTATAAAAATAAAACTTAAGTTAGCAGTTTACATAAAGAAGCCGGGGCGGAAAAAATCCGGCGTACAGGCCTGCTACTGAGGTCTGAAGACGATGACTCTCTTGAAAAATAATCCACAGAGGGGAGTCAGACCTCACTGAGTGAATTACTATAATATATATACATGCATACTAAATGACAATGTATACAGTCAATAGTACATATATAAATATATATACAGGAAAATACACACAGATGCAATAAAATCATTTTTATATATTTTTTCTGAAAACCACTGGTTATGAAGGATCAAATAGAACCCTAGAAAAATTGCAACCTCAAAACAGTGTTAGACAACACTCTAGCCATACAGGCTCACTTATATCCAAATATGGTCACTTGATCCATTCGGACAGTAGACTGGCCCCGAGACACTAAGTCAACCGAGCTCCAGCAGTTTGACTGCCAATGTGATTGGCCCCGAGACACTAGGTCAACCGAGCTCCAGCAATCACACTCCCAAATCACATCACACATCAGATAATCATATCCAATCAATATCCACAAATGGTTAGTAATATAGCCTAAATGCTATAAGCGTACCGGTACGTACTCAATCCTAGTGCTGCCCACTAGGTAGCACGTTCTATTGATATCCTTCATTAAAATATAAAGCATACATTCTTAAAAACAAATGATGCATGAACTTAAATAAAATAGCAACATAAACCATATATATACTGGAAATATACCAAAAGTAAACCAGGTATATTTCGAGTATATATACGTCAAAGAAATCTATATAGATTACGAAATAAACTAGAAATATATTCAAAAACATTTTAAACCTAATTTATTAGCAAAACATGCATATAATTTAAAATATACCGAAAATATACTAAAGATAAACCAAAATAAACTAAAAATAAACTTAAGTAATAATTGAATTATTTATGCATAATTAATCAAAATAAAACATATATTTCTAAATCATGCACCCTAAACATATATATATAAAATAGTAACTCACATTTAGTGCGCTCCTTGAGATGGGTCCGACAGGCCTGGTCCACTAGGCCTCGGTCTCGGTGCAACTAAACAAATAATAATAACAGACATCAGAATAAACCTAACAGAAAATCCTAGAAACTTGATCTAGAATATTAGACACAGAATCAGAATTAGGGTTCGACCGGACATCACGTTTTACGAGAATTCTATCGAAAATTCGATAGAACCTCCCTTGTAAAACGGACATCTCTCTACTCAAAGAGTAGAGCCGGCCCTGCAAAGAAATGCACTTCGAAAAACAAACACAGAAACACATCCACAACCCCTCGGTCAGACTCCAAACTACAGTTTACCGACCGGGGTTCACAATTCACAAAATAATATAGAAATACCAAAAATACCCTTGTAACATAAAAATACATTTTATAAGTAGAAATTACGTAATTAACCTTAAAACATAGTAAAAACCGATAAAAACTCATTTTATTTAGAAAAATCGTATATTATATATATAATTGAAAATAATTCACGAAAAATAGTTTTAATTAATTAAAAATACTAAATAATTTGTAAAAATCATTTTTATACCTTAAATAACTATTAAAACTAATTTAATTATATTTTTAGTCAATTTAGGGTAAAATTACCAAAATACCCATATATATATAAATATACTAAAATTACTCCAAAAATTCACCAAAAATAGTATAATTATCTAAAATTAATTTTCTCCACATATTTATCAATAATATCAATAATTAAACTCAATTAACTAATTAATTTCAATTAAAAACATAATTAACCTAATTTTCCAAAATTACATAAACCTAAATAAATTCAAAATAAATACATAGAAATTCATAAAAATTCCAAATAAATTTCTATAATTTATTTCAACACCTATATTTATCATAAAACACAATTTTATAATTTAATTAATTAATTTTCGAAAATTAGAAAATAATAATAAAATATTCAAAAATACTCAAAAATCAAAATAATTCCCAAAAATTCTACAAAAATTCACACATGTAGATTAAGCTATAGGGAACAACATTGGTGAAGGAATTTTTCATGAATCAATCAAATTGAAGTTCAAAAAAATCAAGAACCCTAAAATTGTCGAATTACCAAAATCGAAAGCTAAGCAAATCAAGACCATTTTAAGTGAAACAAAGCTTGGAATCACACTCACTGGAGCTCAAGGAGAAGAAAGAGATCGGCGGTGTCAAAAATGGTGGTCAGAATCACGTCGATCGACGTTAGCTTCCACTTTTGGCCAAAAACGGGCTTCCCGACATCGGAAACAGCTGCAGCAGGCGGCGTGGAAGGCTGGGGAAGGAGGTGGCATGCCGGGAGGCACACCGACGGCAAGAAAACGATGGTAGCAGCGGTGGAACGGCGATGGAAACGGTTGGGAGGAAGAAGAAGGAAGAATGGCAAAACCGTAAATAACTCAAACTTTATAATTTTGTTTAATATTAAATGTATATATGTATATATATATATACTTTACACTATATATTAAAATAATATAAATTCAGACACATTAAATATACACCACACACATAATTTAATATTTAAAAATTTAATACACCTAAAAATAATTAAATAATATTAAAACTAATAATAAATAATAAAAATATTAGGGTAGTTAATTAAACCCTAGTTAAATAAATAAATACACACATGTGCTTTATTTGGTACTTTAAAAATATATATGCGTTCATGCAATTATGGAAATCTATTTAAAATAATTAATAATAAATAATTTACGAGAAAATTTCCCCAAAAATAGTATTCTCGGGAAAATTTTACGTAAAACACTTAAAATAATATACAATAATTAAAATAAGTTTTAAATACATATCAACTCGTAAAAATATCATAATTATATACAAAATTATTAACACTGCATATCCCGATGCAGTATTAAAATATTTAAAAATATGGGATATTACACTCAATCTCTCTATAAAGTGGTAAACCTGACAACTCCTTAAGAAAAATTTCAGAAAACTCATAGGCTATAGAAATTTCTGTGAGTGATAACTTCTTTACTAAAGTATCCTTAACTAATGCCAAATAACCCTGACAACTCTTCCTCAGTAACTTCCTAGCCGTAATAGCCGCAAATGAGATTCTGAGGTATAGAACTCTTATCACCCACAAACTTTAACTCTTCTTCATCAGGAATTCTGAAAGTCATCTGTTTACTTTGACAATCCACCACGGTATAGTGCTGAGATAACCAATCCATACCTAGAATTACATCAAATTCCATCACATTTAATAACACTAAATTAGTAGGCAATTGTCTATCTCCGATAAGAACTGGACAACTAGAAAGAACAATATCGGTGTCCAAAAAATTGCTTAGAGGAGTGGTGACAGATAAAGAAAAGCCATCCTTGAAGCTTTTCAATAAGATTTGAAAGTAAAAACAGGAGATAAAAATGAATGTGTGGTACCCAGATCAAACAAAACCCATGCATCTAGGTAATAAATAGAAATAGTACCTACCACGACTGCATTAGATGCCTGAGCATCCTGCTGAGGGAGATGGAAAACTCTGGTGCTAAGCTGCAGGTAACTGAAAAGGAATTGGTGCTACACTGGCAATCGACCGCTGTGGAACTTGAGAATCTATTATGGTTGATAACCAGAATAGGGACATGATCTAGCAAAGTGTCCCGTCTATCCGTATTGAAAACACATCAGCGATGTCATATAACACCGTCCCTGATGGACTGTACCATATATTTGACAAACACTGGCAGCTGACCCAGAACTGCGACCATTACTGCTGCTCGAAGCACCTGACCTAAATCTGAATGGTCTACGCTAACCTCCATGACCATGTCTACTGCTCTTGTGCACTCTCTGTTGCTATTTTTGGCTCTGCTAGCCTGGGCCTCTCTGCTGACTACTTAAACCAATATGAAAACTTGAGTACAAAAGAGTCTGAAATCCACCTGACTGAGTGCCTAACTTGTAATAATCAAGTATAGCTCCTTGCCTGATTAGCCTCAGCTCAATCTCCTTCGCCAACTTTATCACTAACTCTAGAGTAAGGCCTACTATAGGCATACTAGTAAATGCAAAACCTAAACCAGTGACATAAGTAGTAACTACAAAATATCGATCCCTTATCAGAGCCTCTGTATATCTGTCGAGTCAAAGAAACTCTCTGGTGTGGTCTTCAACAGATCTGTCACCTCGAGTAATACTAGTTAGTTAGAGTCTGTAGCTCATATAGAGTGGCTCTGAGTAGAATCTCCTCATAAATCACTCTCTAAACTATGCCCAGGTCATCGTCATTATGTACAGCTGAATCATCTGGATAAACCAGTCCAGGGCTGGTCCCTCGACTGACAGCTTAACTATCATGATCCGCTAGTATTCGGTGTGAGCAGTCCGAGTCCTTGTCTCTATTACATTAAGGAAATCCATTAGGTCAGAAGTCCTATAGAATGTTATCCTGCTGACTTTGACATAGAACAGTGCTGCCTCAGGGTCAAACATACCCTGCTAATAAACAGGTTGAATAGGCGGTGCAACTAGAGGTACTGGAATATCCACTTACTCAGGCTCTATAGGTTCTTCATCCTATAGCTCTCTCTGTCTATGATAACCTGCCACTCCTTGAGGTCTACCTCTGCCTCGACCTCTGCGCCTAGCTGGCGGCTCAAGAGGTAAAACCTCATCCTGGAAAGCTCATCATCCTCGACCTTAACGACCGGCGGAGCAATATATGTTCGCCTTCTCATTCTAAAAAGACAAGCAAAAGGATTCAGAAAAAAATAGACAACTAAGGATAATGCAGAAAACTAAATCAAGGAATACTTATTAAAGACATACTCAACCTAATTAACTGTAGTAGTTACCAAGAAAACATGACACTGAAAACTAGGGCCACGACTTTAACAATTTAGGCTTAGATATAAAACTCCACTTTGATACCAACTTTGTCACAACCCAAACCAGGGGCCATGACCGATGCTAGGGAACAGAAATTCTTTCGAATCTGAAATCTGTAGCAAGCCATAAAAATAAAAAAACATGCAATAAATAAAATAAAACAAACAAAAATGATAAAAATAATCTCTTCATATCATAAAATAAAATATTTTAGTACAACATTTAGAGACAGACCTCTTTGAATTAAAATCAATATACATAAATACAGAGTACAACTCTTGACTGATACAAATACAACTATTGCAGTTTCTATTATACAATATAAAACTAAGTAATATAATTTACATAATAAAGTCGGGGCAGAATAAATCCAGCGGATAGGCCTCATAGGCCTACTGTTGAGGTCTGAAGAAAGAGACTCTCATGTAAAAATATCAACTAAGAGGAGTAAGACCTCACTGAGTGAATTGCTATAATATATATACACGCATCTCCTATATGTCAAATGCAATCAATCATATTTATATAATAAATATATATGCAAGCAATTCACACAGATGCTGAAAATCACTTTATTTCATGATACTGAAAAATATAAGTTTTGAAAGATCAAATAAAACCCTAAATGATCGCAACCTCAATTAACAATAGAAATCACTCTAGCTATACTGGCTCACTTAATTCCAAACAAATTCACTTAATCCATCTGGATAGTAGACTAGCCCTGAGACACTAAGTCAACCGAGCTCTAGCAGTCTGACTATCAGTGTGATTGGCCCCGAAACACTTGGTCAACTGAGCTCCAACAATCATACCATCAATCACATCATATCTTAATCAAATCAATCATGTCATAATTTCCACAAATTAGTTAGTAGTTCAATCCTACAATCTATTGCACCGTTACATACTCGGTTCTAGTGTTGCCCACTAGGTAGCATGTTCTATCGATATCCTTCACTTTAAAAAAAAATAAAGCACTCATTCAGAAAATAAATGATGCATGATATCAATTCAAATGGCAATATAAACCATATATATACTAGAAATATACCTAAAATAAACTAAGTATATTTCGAGTATTTATATGTCATATAAGTTCAAGTCAATCATACAATATACTAAAATAAACCATTAATATACTAAAACATGCTAGGTATATTTATTGAAGATAAAACATGCATTTATTTAGAAATATATTAAAAGTATACTAAAAATATACTGATAATTTATTAAAGCAATTTATGAATAAATTCAATCAAAACATGTATTTCTAAAATATGCAACCTAAATGCAATGTATCTATAGAATAACAACTCATAGGTGTGTGCTCCTCGAGACGGGTACAACGGGCCTAGTCCACTAGGCCTCGGTTTCGATGCAACTAAACAATAAAAATAATTATGAAAAATCAGAATAAATTTCTAACTTAAACTTCTAGAGACTCGATCTAGGATTACAAAATACAGACTGACATAAAATTGAGATTTGACCCAATGTCACGTTTTATGAGAATTCTACCAAAAATTTAGCAAAACCTCCTTTGTAAATCGGACTTCTCTCTACTAAAAAATAGTGCCGGTCATGGCCCCGGTTTAGGTCATGAAAAATTCACTCAATGAGGTCTGACTCCCCTCATTTATTGATTTTTCAGGAGAATCCTCCTTCTTAGACCTTAGTAATAGGTCTATCCGCCGGACTTCTTCCGCCTCAGCTAGCCTGTGTAAATTATTTACTTAATCTTTATTGTACTCTAAAAAACTGCAATAGTTGTATTTTTTATCAGCAGTGATTGTAGTTTGCATCACTTGTATGTATCTTTTATCAAGGGCTTGTCTTTGAATATTGTGTAAATATTTTATGATATGATATGACAGAAGGATTTATTTTACATATTGATTTACGATTTTATTTCTCTTGTTATTTATATTCATTTATTTTATTTCATTGCATGCTTTTATTCTTTTAAGGTTTGCTACATGTTCCGAATTTGAAAGAACTCCCATTCCATAGCGTCGGTCATGACTCCTGGTTTGGGTCGTGACAGTAATCAATAGCATTAAAATATTTTTTATAATTTATTTCTTATTTTTAGCTAATTATTTGTAATTTCCGAAAAAATATATTAATAATGATTTTATTTATTATTTTTAGGTTTAAAAGAGTTTTTAGTTATTTTTATTATATATTTGAGCAATTTAAATAATTAATTGTAATAAATGCTTTTTAATTTCGAACATTGATAGAATATATTTTTAATAATGAAATTTAATTATAAATTTGAATTTAATTATTTATTTTAGAAATAAATGTCTTTTATGCTTTTATTATGTAAGTAGATTGAATGGTGGTATTTAATTGAATTTTTGTAGTTTATGTCTAAATGTGTATTTTTTAGAAATTATTAAAATTTAGTAAATTACATGATTTTAATTAAAGTCGATGTTAGTTATTTTGTTTTAGACGTTTTTTGGATTAATAAAAGTATGAAAAATAATTTTTTATTATTATTTCTAATTATTAGTTAATTTGTGATAATTTTGGAATAATATATGAATAATAAATTTATTTATTATTTTTGAGCTTAAGTGGGTATTTTATTATTTTTGTTATGTTAATAAGTGATTTTAATAATTATTTGCAATTTAGGCTAATTTAATTGTAAAATGAGAATTTTATTTCATTTATGGATTTTATTAGCAAATATTATTTAAAAACTAAATTTTTATTATTTATTTGGAAAACAAAGGGTTTTAATATTTTATGAGATATTTTGGTGATTTGAGAAATGATTATATTTTTATATAGATTTTATAATTTTTGGTGAATTATTGAGATTTATATTACTTTGGATTTTGTTGATGAATTGGTTTGCGGTTGGGCAACAGTTGTAATTCGAGGGCCCAACCCGAAATTTTGAGTGCGGTGAATTTTTAAAGTGTGTTCGCATATAGGAACGACTCTACTCTTAGTTGAGAGAAGTTTATTTTACAGAGAAGATTCTGCAGAATTTTTAGTAGATTTTTTGTAAAACGTGACATCGGCCTATATTGAATTTCTAGTTTTAACTGACTTTGTGTCTTTGGTCGAATCAGTTTTGTCAATTCTATAGTTTGCATAATTCCAAGAATTTTGATGAATTTATTTATTTTATTTTCCAAGCATATTTTAAATAAATATTTTTTATTTTAAAGAATTATGGGATTCAAACTGTAACACCAGGGCATCAGAGAACACGTCACTTAACACACTCAACTTGTGAGTTAATTTTATGAAATGTGTGTTGTGCATATTTTTATTATATTTTTAATAATTAAATATAATTAAAAAATGATTATATGATTAAATTATGAATATATTTATAATGTTATACGCATGATCATTTATTATATATTTGCTAGTATGAAATTTAAAGCATGTTTAAAGGAAATTATTTTGTGATATTTATTTGATTATTACTTAATCATTTGATTATTCATTATTTAATGATTTAGTTATTTATTTTATTTTATTTATTTATAATTTAAATTAATTTGGAGATAATGGTAGAACGTGCTACCTAGTTTGTGTCACTAGGACCACATGCGCACAAGTGAGATATCGATTTATGTGTAATGTGAAATAGGCTCAATAGAGCGTGTGCTCTTGGGCAAGTGTAAATGGTTAGAGCCCAGTGGAGTTGGTGCTCTTAGGCCGGAAAAAAAAAAGGATATAACTCGGTTGAGCTTGCTCTTGGGACATCAATATGGAACAAGTGAAATGACTGTGGTAGTAACTCGGTTGAGTTTACTCTCGGGACGACAGTCACTTAGTTTAAAGAGAACCAAAAGACTATTAGATTTAAGGTTTAGGTGTTCTACTAGATTTTTCCACAAAATTTAATTATTCTATATATTTTCTTACAGGGATTTTATGTTAAATTGATTTAAGAATTATAAATTGATTTTATTTAAATATTATTTGTGAAAAATAAATGATTTTAAGGATTATAATTACTTTATTTACATTATTTTGAAAAGAGGTGTTAATAAATGTTTTTATAAACCAACATGCATTTTATAGAATTAATTCACTCAATGAGGTTTGATTCCCCTCAACCTATTTTTTTCAGGATCTCACAGTCAGTGTCATGACCCAAACCAGAGTCATGACCGGTGCTAAGAAACGGGAATTCTTTTAAATCCGGAACCTATAATAAGCCTTAAAAAATTAAAGCATGCAATAATTAAAATAAAATACGCACCAGAATAAAACTCAAATCAATATGATAAAAATAACTTCTCATATCATTTATTAATACAATATTCAGAGAAAGGCCTCTAAATTCACAACCAACAAACAGTAAGTACAAAATACAACTCACTACTGCAGTTTTCTAAAGTATAAATAAAATTAAGCAAGTAGTTTACATAAACAAGTCAGGGCTAATGAAATTCGGCGAATAGGCCTACTGCTGAGGTTTGAAGAAGAAGAATCTCCTAAAAAATCAACTAAAGGGAGTTAGACCTCACTGAGTGAATTGTATAATATATATACATGCATTTCCTAATGTCAAATGCAATCAATCATTCATATATACTAAATATATATATACAAGCATTTCATACAGATGCTGAAAATCACTTTATATAATAATATTGAAAAACATATGTTTATGAAGGATCAAATAAAACCCTATTTAATCGCAACCTCAATCAACAATAACTCTTTAGCCATACAGGCTCACTTAATTCTAGATTTATTCACTTATTCCATTATGGATAGTAGACTAGCTCTAAGACACTAAGTCAACTGATTTCTAGCAATCTGATTGTCAGTGTGATTGACCTCGATACACTAGGTCAACCGAGCTCCGCAACCACACTATCAATCATATCACATCTCAATCAATTAATCAAATCATAATTACCATAGGTAATCCTCACTCAACTCTAAATCTATCGTACCGGTACGTACATGGTCCTAATACTGCCCATTAGGTAGCATGTTCTATCGATATCCTTCATTTAAAATAAATCATTCATACGAGAAAATAAATAATGCAGAATGACATTCATAATAGAAAAATAAACCATATATATACCAGAAATATACCTAAAATAAACTAAGTATATTTTGGGTATATATATATCAAATAAATTCAAATCAACCATGAAATATACAAAAAATAAACCAATAATATACTTAAAAAAAATTTAAGTATAAATCAATAGTATAACATGCATTTATTTCAAAATATACCAAAAATATACTAAAAATATATCTAGAATATACACATTAAAACATGTATATTCTAAAACATGCAACCTAAGTGCGATGTATATATAAAATAACAACTCACAAGTTTGCGCTCCTCGAGACTGATTCGACAGGTCCGATCCACTAAGCCTCGATTTCAGTGTAACTAAACAATAAAATGATAATAAAATTAGAATAATTCTAACCAAAAATTCTAAGAATTTTAAAAGAAAACTCTAATGGAGGATTGAAAACTCAGACAGACACATAATTTTAGGATCGATCTGATGTCACGTTTTACAAGAATTCTAACGAAAATTTGGCAAAGTTTCCTCTGTAAAACGGACATCTCTCTACTAAAAAATAGAGCCGGTCCTACAAAAAAAAACACACTTCAAAACCTAGAACACACAACACCTTTAGTTGAGACCACGAACTACTCAATTCCCAACTGAAGTCCACAATTCTACCAAAAAAATCAAATATTACAATAAATATATTAAAAATTAATAAATGCCATAAATATCCTCAAAATATCAAAATATAGCATATTTAACATTAAAATACTAAAAATAATTATTTTCGCAATAATTAAGTAAAAATCCTAAAATAATAATATAATATTATTAAAAATCAAATTTCTCAATAATTCAATATAAAATAGTAAAAATTCACTTTATATATTCAAATAACATAAATAGCTTAAATGCATATTTAAAGTAATTAAAAACCCATTTAATTACCAAGTTAGTAAATAATATATTATTTGAAAATAATTTTCAAAAATTAGTATTAATGAGTTAAAAATAATAAATAATTTATAAAAATGATTTTATTACCTTAAATAATTCTAAAACCAGTTAAAACATAGTATTTGACTATAATTTTAACAAAATTACACAATTACCCTAATAATTCAAAATATCCATAATATAATTAACATTCCTCAAATATTATATAAAAATTATATAAAATCATTAAAATTATTTTATCAACATATTTAATAATAATATTAACTAAAACACATTATTAAACAATAATTTCAACAAAAATACATATTTAACTCAATTATCCAATATTTACATAAACTAAAAATATTACTAAAAATTATATAAAAATCCAAAAAATTATTTTCCTTACTCTAAAATTAATATCAACTCATAATAACACCAAATCAACCAATTTTAAAATTAAATAAATTAATTTATGAAAATTAAATAAATAATAATAAAATATTCAAAAATTCACAAAAATAAAAATAAATTCCAAAAATTCAAACAAAAATATATTCATGGAGATTAAGCTACTAGAATTAATATTTGTTAAAGGAGTTTGCTTGAATCAATCAAAATCAACCTAAAAACAATTAGAAACGAAAGCTCAAAATCGAAAAATCGAGAAAACTCACAAACGATCGGGTTTAAGATCAAACGGAGCTTGGAATCAACTTCACTGGAGCTAGAGGAGTTGAACGGCACTAGAAATGCGCAAAAAGATGATCGAAATCAAGAATGGCCGAAAAAAATGGAGTTGCTGTCGTTGCTCTGTTTCCGTCATTCTGCAGTTGCCGGCAATTAGAGGAGAGGAAGAAGAAGGCGGCAGCGAGGCTAGAAGGAGGTGGTCTGATGAAGAGAAACGAGAGGCATAGTGAGGGGCAAGGATCAGGACAACGAGAGGGAGAAGGTAAGTATTCTGTGTTTTTTGTCCTTTTGTTTCGGTTTGTATGTATATATATATTCACACACATATATATAGACACACACACATTCGCACAATAATTTACACAAATATATTTTACTATATATACATAAAATAACATTTAACAATAAATAATAGTAATGAAATAATATAAACAATAGTCATTAAATAATTTAGTAATAATAAAAATGATGTATTTTAATAAAAATAATAGTAATAGAAATACTAATGCAAATTAATTGTTTAATATAATTGTAATATCCCGAGATTTTATATATTTTTTAAACTGCATCGGGATATGCAATGTTAATAATTTTAATAAATATATTTGACTATTTAATTAGTTTGATAATTATTAAAGTTATTTTTAATTATTTTAAGTTTCCTACGTAAAATTTTCTTGAGAATTATATTTTTGGGAAAATAAAACCTAAACAAATATTTATTTATTTACGTTAGTCCATTTTATTAAATTGCATGATTCCATGCATGATTATATTTTGTATATATATATATATATAACATTTTTAGGGTTTATTATTATTTAATTATGTATATATTATATAGTTTTGATTTTTATTATCATGTGATATATATATATATATATATATGTGTGTGTGTATGTTTATAACATGTGGTGTGGGATTATTTTGAGTATAATATTATTATATTATAATATTAAATTGTTGAAGTTATATATATATATATATATATATATATATATATATATATATATATATATATATATATATATGTCAACAAGTCCTCTTAAGTCTAATTTATAGGTTGTGGCTATACTATGCATGGCTTTTCCTATAAATTGTATTTCTAAAAAAATATTGTCTCCCATAAAGTCTTGATATCCTTTTGTTAGTATCTTGATTTTAATATATTTCTTAAAATCATTTATTGTCATATTGAAGTCTGGGGTAATATAGTTTATACTACCATTGTTGTTCATGTCTGCTTCCATTATTCCTATAATGGCTTTGTCAAAGTCTGAGTGTCTGGTATCATAAAGTACTACTAGTACTTTTGTTCCTATACCTGCTCAGGCTAAAGCCCTTATTCCAATGACTACTAGTCCTAGATGGATATAATTAAGACGTCTGTGTGTCCTAAGTTTATTGTTACCTTCTTGAGAAACTAGTGGTATTATAACTTCTTGTCCATCAGGGCATGCAATCCTAACATTTTTTCTTAGGGTTAAAAGTTGTGTTCTTCTTGTGAGATTGTCTAAAAATCATTGTTGATATATTTTTCTAGGATTTAAAGTCCTTAATTGTCTGTCAGAAAATATACTTGTATCATTTTCTAGGTCTATTGTCTGTTCCAAAGTTTGTGTGGAATTTTGTCTACGGAATAACCAAGATGTCTTATTATTAGGATTTTGTTCTCTAATAGTTCTGGATCTTTCTGGAAAGAGTCTTGTTTGGGTTTGGGTTTGAGTTTGGTTACTCATGATGTCTTAGGCTTTCCTACAAATAAAAACTTATTTTTGGGCTTTTTGTCTTGAACAATTTTCTTTCCTGTGTCAGAAGTTTCAAACTTAAGATTACTAATTCTTGAGGAAATAATGTTTAATTCTGTCTTTATGTTTAAGGGTGTGCCAGAAAATTTTTTTTCTAATAAAATTTGTCTTGTTTCTATTTTGTCAAGTCTTTGGCGGATGTGAGCTAGTAAAGAATGATAATATTGTTTTGGGCTATTATTATTTTGTCTGGTAAGGCTTGAACCTTAGAGTTATGTGTTGTAATATCCCGAGTTTTTAAATATTTTTATACTGCTTCGGGATATGTTTTTGTATATATTTATGACATTTTTATGAGTTGTTATTTGTTTAAAGCTAATTTTAATTATTTTATATTATTTTAAGTACCTTATGTAAAATTTTCCCGGGAATTTCATATTCAAGGAAATTGACACGTAAATAATTTAATACTAATTATTTTGACTAGTTTTACGAATTTGCATAACTCATATATAATTTTTAAGTGCTAAATAAAATGTGTATATGTGTATTTATTTAAATTAATTAGAGCTTAATTAATTTCCTTAATGTTATTATTTAGCTTTAATATTAATTAATTAATTTTAAGTGTATAAATTATTAAATATAATAAAATATTTGTGTGGTGAGAATTATTTGTGTGTGGGAATATATATACTATTATAATATAAGTGTGGATATATATATATACATATATACATAATTTATTATCAAAATTATAAAGTTTGCATTATTTACGAAAATGCCATTGTCTCTTTTATTTTTCCTCCCCATCAGTTTTCCACCATTTCCGGCCACTATGACCTCTGTTTCTTGCCGTCACTGTGCCCCTCAGTCTTCCTCCTCCCTTGCTAGCCATTCCCGACGCCTGAAGAACCCATTTCCGGTGTGTTTTGGCCGGATTTTTCAAGAGGGGCCGAAACTATAAGTCAACTCCGATCAAGCCGTTTCCAGCCACCAAATTCGACGCCACCGGTCTCTATCTTCTCCTTGAGCTCCGATGAGTGTGATTCCAAGCTTTTTTTCACTTAAAATGGTCTAGATTTTCCTAGGTTTCAGTTTCTTCATTTCAGCCATTTAGGGTTTCGAATTTTTTTGAGCATAAATTTGATTTATTCATGAAAAATTCCTTCATAAAATTTGATCCTGGAAGCTTAATCTACATTCTTTAATTTTTGTAGAATTTTTTGAATTTATTTTGATTTTTATGAATTTTTTTATTATTTTCTAATTTTCAAAAATAAATTAATTTGTCACGACCCAAAACAGGGGCCATGACCGGCGCTAGGGAACGGGAATTCTTTCGAATCCAGAACCCGTAGCAAGCATAAAAAAAATAAAATAAAACATGCAACAATAGTAGCAATATATAATGCAGCGGAAATAAAAATCATAAATATCATAATTATCACAATATTATTTTCACAAACTGGATTTAAATCAAATCCTCATCCTTTCATATATGTAAATCTTTTAATACAAATCCAGTTCAAATATATAATACAACATCTCTTTAAATATTTAATGACTATTGCAGTGTCTAGATAAAATAAAACTCAAGACTCAGGGAAGCAGTTTACACAAAGAAGCCGGGGCGGAAGAAATCCGGCGTATATGCCTGCTACTGAGGTCTGAAGATGTTGACTCTCCTGAAAAATAGTCAACGAAGGGGAGTCGGACCTCACTGAGTGAATTACTATAATATATATACATGCATACTAAATAACAATGCATACAATCAACAATATATATATAATATGTATATATACAGGCAATACACACAGATGCAGTAAAATCATTTTATATATTTTTATTTAAAATCACAGTTTATGAAGGATCAAATAGAACCTTATGATATTGAAACCTCAATCAGTGTTAGACAACACTTTAGCCATACAGGCTCACTTATTCCAAAATATATCCACTTAATCCATTTAGACAGTAGACTGGCCCCGAGACACTAAGTCAACCGAGATCCAGCAGTCTGACTGTCAGTGTGATTGGCCCCGAGACACTTGGTCAACCGAGCTCCAGCAATCACACCTCCAAACCATATCTCACATATCAAATAATCATAACCAATCAATATCCACAAATGGTTAGTAATATAGCCTAAATGCTATAAGCGCACCGGTACGTACTCGGTCCTAATGCTGCCCACTAGGTAGCACGTTCTATCGATATCCTTCATCAATAAATATAAAACATTCATTCATAAAAATAAATGATGCATGAAGTTCAATAAAATATCAACATAAACCATATATATACTAGAAATATACCAAAAATAAACCAGGTATATTTTGAGTATATACATGTCAAATAAATCCAATCAAATTATAAATTAAATTAGAAATATATTTAAAAACATTTTAAATATAATTTATTTACAAAACATGCATATAATTTAATATACCAAAAATATGCTTAAATACAAATCACATTATTTATGCATTTTAATCAAGATAAAAAATATATTTCTAAAATCATGCATCCTAAGCATATATATATAAAATAGTAACTCACCCTAGTGCGCTCCACGAGATGGGTCCGACGGGCCTGGTCCACTAGCCCTCGGTTTCGGTGCAACTAAACAAATAATAAATAACCGACATTAGAATAAACCTAATAGAAAATCCTAGAATTTGATCTAGAGTATTAAACACAAAATCAGAATTAGGGTTCGACTGGACATCACGTTTTACGAGAATTCTACCAAAAATTCGACAGAACCTCCCCTGTAAAACGGACATCTCTCTACTCAAAGAGTAGAGCCGACCCTGCAAAGAAACACACTTCAAAAAATAGGCACAACAACTCATCCACAACCCCTCGGTCGGACTCCAAACTACAGTCTACCGACCGGGGTCCACAAACACAGAACAATTTCAGAAATACCAAAAATACCCTTATAACATAGAAATTCATTTTATAAGTAGAAATTACATAATTAACTTTAAAACACTATAAAAATCGATAAAAACTCATTTTATTAGAAAAACCGTATATTATATATATAATTGAAAATAATTCACGAAAATAGTTTTAATTAGTTAAAAATACCAAATAATTTGTAAAAATCATTTTTATACCTTAAATAACTATTAAAACCAATTAAATTACATTTTTAGCCAATTTAGGGTAAAATTACCAAAATACCCCTATATATATAAATATACCAAAATTACTTCAAAAATTCACCAAAATTATACAATTATCCAAAATTAATTTTCTCAACATATTTATCAATAATATTAATAATTAAACTCAATTAACCAATTAATTTCAATTTAAAACACAATTAACCCTAATTTCCCAAAATTACATAAACTTAAATAATTCAAAATAAATACATAGAAATTCATAAAAATTCCAAATAAATTCCTATAATTCATTTCAACACCTAATTTAACCATAAAACACAATTTCATAATTTATTTAATTAATTTTCGAAAATTAGAAAATAATATTAAAATATTCAAAAATACCCAAAAATCAAAATAATCCCCAAAAATTCCAAAAAAATTCAAACATGTATATTAAGCTACTAGGATCAATATTTTTGAAGGGAGTTTTCATGAATCAATCAATTCAAAGCTCAAAAAAATCAAAAACCCTAATATGGCCGAAATTGAAAATTCGAAACCTAAGCAAATCAAGACCATTTCAGCTCAAACCAAGCTAGACTCACACTCATCGGAGCTCAAGGAGAAGAAAGAGACCGGCGGTGTCGAAAACGGTGGCCGAAATCGTAAGGTGAGGAGAAATGGAGCTTTTGGCCGGAAATGGAAGAAAAGAAGCTTGCCGGCGCCAGGGAAGGAGGCTGGGGGCAGCGGAGTGGCTGGCTGGGGAAGGTGGAGCTGTTGGTGGCACACCGACGGCTGGGGATCTGGAGTTGCAGCGGGAGGGGAAGGGGTCGCGCGGGAAGAAGAAGAAGAAGAAGAAAAAGAAAAAGAAAAAGAAAAAGAAAAGAAAAGAAAAGAAAGAGAAAAAGAAAAATAATAAAATATTTGAAAAAAATCACACCCACACACTTAATATTTAATATTTTAAAATTTAATATTAATTAAAAATAATTAAATAACAATAAAATAAATAATTAATTAATAAAATATTAGGGTAATATATTTGTAATATCCCGTGTTTTTACATGTTTTTATACTGTATCGGGATATGCAGTACTAATAATTTTGAATATGTATTTTAAACCTATTTTAATTACTGTGTTTTATATACAGTGTTTTACGTAAAATTTTCCCGGGACTTGCATTTTCGGGGAAATTTTCACGTAAACAATTTATTATTAATTATTTTAAATGTATTTACGGGTTTGCATGAACTCATACATATTTTTAAATTATTAAATAAAGCCCGTGTGTATATATTTATTTAATTAGGGTTTATTATTACCCTAATATTAATTTAAGTATTTAATTGTTTAAATTGTTATTTAATTAATTTTATTTAGTATAAATTATTAAAATATTAATATTTTAATGTGTGTGGTGTATATTTGATGTGTGTAATTTAATATTATTTTAATATAAAGTATAAAGTATATATATATACATATATACAATAAAAATCAAAGAATTGCCAAATTACACTTTTGCCCCTCCCTTCTCTTCTCCTTCTCCTTCCCACGCCCGACGCCCGACCACCATCCCTCACCGCTGCAACTGCCGTTCCTTCACCGTCGGTGTGCCTCTCGGCTTGCCACCGTCGCCTCTAGCCTTTCCCCGCCGCCAGCAGCCCCCTTTCCCGACGAGTTTGGCCGGAATTAGCTTAGGAGGCCGAAAGTCGAGCTACCGCCGTTTCTCCCTCCTCTGGCCACCGTTTTCGACACCGCCGGTCTCTTTCTTCTCCTTGAGCTCCGGTGAGTGTTATTCTAGCTTTGGTTTGAGCTAAAATGGTCTAGAATTGCTTAGTTTTCGATTTGTCAATTTCGGCCTATTAGGGTTTTTGATTTTTTTCGAATTGTTCTTGATTGATTCATGATTAATTCCTTCACAAATGTTGTTCCTAGTAGCTTAATCTACATGTATGAATTTTTGTAGAATTTTTGGAGATTGTTTGGATTTTTGGGTATTTTTGTATATTTTAATATTATTTTCTAATTTTCGGAAATTAATTATTTAAATTATGAAATTGGAGTTTTTGGATAAATTAGGTGTTGAAATGAATTATAGGAATTTATTTGGAATTTTTATGAATTTCTAAGTATTTATTTTTAATTATTGAAGTTTATGTGATTTTGAGAAATTAGGTTAAATGTGTTTTTATTTGAAATTAATTGGATAATTGAGTTTAATTATTAATATTATTGATAAATATGTTGAGAAAATTAATTTTGGATAATTGTATAATTTTTGGTGAATTTTTGAAGTAATTTAAGTATATTTATATATATAGGGGTATTTTGGTAATTTTACCCTAAATTGTCTAAAAATGTAATTTAATTGGTTTTAATAGTTATTTAAGGTATAAAAATGATTTCTACAAATTATTTGGTATTTTTAATTAATTAAAACTATTTTTCATGAATTATTTTCAATTATATATATAATATACGGTTTTTCTAATAAAATGAGTTTTAATCGGTTTTTATAGTGTTTCAAGGTTAATTATGTAATTTCTACCTATAAAATGTATTTCTGTGATGTAAGGATATTTTAGGTATTTTCTGTAATTAGTCTGTGTTTGTGGACCCCGGTCGGTGGACTGTAGTTTGGAGTCCGACCGTGGGATTTTGATTGTGTTGAGCTTGTATTCGAAGTGTGTTTCTTTGCAGGGTCGGCTCTACTCTTTTGAGTAGAGAGATGTCCGTTTTACAGGGGAGGTTCTGTCGAATTTTCGGTAGAATTCTCGTAAAACGTGATATCCAGTCGAACCCTAATTTCTAAATTCTGTTTCCGTATTTAAATACTCTAGATTGAATTCTAGGATTTCTATTAGGGTTATTCTGATGTCGATTATTTATTTCTTGTTTAGTTGCGCCGAGACCGAGGGCTAGTGGTTCAGGCCCGTCGGACCTGTCTCGTGGAGCGCACTAGGTGAGTTACTATACTATATATATATGCTTAGGGTGCATGATTTAGAAATATATGTTTTATTTTGATTAAAATGCATAAATAATGTGATTTGTATTTAAGTATATTTTTGGTTTATTTTTGGTATATAATAAATTATATACATGTTTTATTAATAAAATATATTTAAAATGTTTTTAAATATATTTTTAGTTTAATTTATAATTTGATTGAATTCATTTGACATATATATACTCAAAATATACCTGGTTTACTTTTGGTATATTTCCGGTATATATATGGTTTATATTGTTATTTCATTTTAATTCATGCATCATTTATTTGTCAATGTATGTTTTATATTTATTAATGAAGGATATCGATAGAACGTGCTACCTAGTGGGCAGTACTAGGACCGAGTACGTACCGGTACGCCTATAGTATTTAGGCTATATTACTAACTATTTGTGGATATTGATTGATATGATTATTTGATGTGTGAGATATGGTTTGGAGGTGTGATTGCTGGAGCTCGGTTGACCAAGTGTCTCGGGGCCAATCACACTGGCAGTTAGACTGCTGGAGCTCGGTTGACTTAGTGTCTCGGGGCCAGTCTACTGTCTAAATGGATTAAGTGGATATATTTGGATTCAGTGAGCCTGTATGGCTAGAGTGTTGTTTAACACTATTTTCTGAGGTTGCGATATTCTAGGGTTCTATATGATCCTTCATAAACTGTGATTTTCAATAAAATATATAAAAAAATGATTTTATTGCATCTGTGTGAATTTGCCTGTATATATATACATATTAGATATGTATTATTGACTGTATGCATAGTCATTTAGAGTGTATGTATATATATTATAGTAATTCACTCAGTGAGGTCTGACTCCCCTCCGTTGACTATTTTTCAGGAGAGTCAACTTCCTCAGACCTCAGTAACAGGTCGATACGCCGGATTTCTTCCGCCCCGGCTTCTTTATGTAAACTGTCTACTTGAGTCTTATTTATTTTATCTAGACACTGCAATAGTTGTGAATTAAAGTATTGGATTTCATGTACTTTATATTAAAGGAGATATATCATGTTAAACTGGATTTGTATTAAAGAGATTTTATATATATGAGATGAGATTTTTATTTAATCCAGTTGATATGAAAATGATATTATGATATTATGATTTTTATTTTCCGCTGCATATTATATGGTTATTGTTATTGCATGATTTATTTTATTTTTTTAGGCTTGCTACGGGTTCCGGATTCGAAAGAATTCCCGTTCCCTAGCACCGGTCATGGCCCCTGTTTTGGGTCGTGACAATATTAAACCCTAATTAGATAAATAGGTACACATATACACGGTGTTTAGTATTTTAAAAATACGTATGAGTTCATGCAAGTCCGAAAATATATTTAAAATAATTAATAATAAATTATTTACATGGAAATTTCCCCGAAAATGAAAGTCTCGGGAAAATTTTACGTAAAGCATTGTAAATAAGACACAATAATTAAAATAGGTTTTAAATACATATCAACTCGTAAAAATATCGTAATATATATACAAAAATTATTAACACTGCATATCTCGATGCAGTATTAAAATATTTAAAAACACGGGATATTACATAATTAAATTATGAAATTGTGTTTTATGGTGATTATAGGTGTTGAAATGAATTATAGAAATTTATTTGTAATTTTTGTGAATTTTTATATATTTATTTGGAATTTATTAAGTTTATGTAATTTTGAAAAATAGGGTTAATTATGTGTTTAATTGAAATTAATTGGTTAATTAAGTATATTTATTGATATTATTGAGTTATATGTTGAGAAAATTAATTTTTAGTAATTATATTATTTTTGGTGAATTTTTGGATTTATTTTAGTAAATTTATATATATAGGGGTATTTTGGTAATTTTATGCTAAATTGGTTAAAAATGTAATTAAATCGGTTTTAATAGTTATTTAGGGTATAAAAATGATTTCTAAAAATGATTTAGTATTTTTAACTAATTAAAACTATTTTTCATAAATTATTTTCAAATTATATATATAATATACGATTTTTCTAATAAATGGGTTTTTATCGGTTTTTAATATGTATTAGGGTTAATTATGTAATTTGGATTTATAAAATGTATTTTAATTATTAAAGGGTATTTTTGGTATTTTATAAATATTCCGTGAATTGTGAACCTCAGTCGGTGAATTGTAGTTGGAGTCCGACTGAAGGATTGTGATTATGAATTCTGTGTTTATTCTTGAAGTGTATTTCTTTGCAGGACTAGCTCTACTCTTTGAGTAAAGAGATGTCCGTTTTATAGGGGAGGTTCTGCCGGATTTTTGGTAGAATTCTCGTAAAACATGATGTCCGGTCAAATCCCTATTCTAATTCTGTGTCTAAAATTCTAGATTGAGTCTTTAGAATTTCCGTTAAATTTGTTCTGATTTCATGTTGTCATTTGTTTATTTAGTTGCGCCGAGACCAAGGCCTAACAGATCAAGCCTGCCGAGTTTGTCTCGTGGAGCGCTAACATGTGAGTTATTATACTATATATATATGCATTGCATATAGGTGCATCACTTAGGGTTTTCTATTTGCATTATATGTTTTTAAAAGTGATTTAAATTATAATACTTTTGGTATATCTAGGGTTGTATTTATTATATATGCATATTAAAAAATTATGCATGTTAGTTTGATATATGCACATTAAACAATTAGGTTTAGGTTTAATACATTTGAGTAATATACACATGTTTTAAAACGTTTACTTAGTCACAATTATTTTATTAAATGATTAGTATACTTTAGGTATAGTTTCGGTATATTTTAGGTTTATTCTTAGATAATTGCATGCTATATTATACACCTACACTTAAATTGTTTTTAAGTTTATTTTTGGTATATTTTTTATATATTCCTTAAATAAATGCATGTTTTATTATTAATTGAAACCTAAAACATTAGTGGTATACTTAGGATTTAATTGTGATCTATGCATGTTAGAAAATTATGTCATTTTGGTATATTATGAATATATGTTAAACCTAAACACATATTTAAATGAAATTTTATACATAATTGTTTTATTAAGTGATTTGTGCACTTAGGTATATTCTTTGTATATTTAGGTACATTTTTAAGCAAATGCATGATGTATTATTAAAATGTACTTAAATTATTTTTAACTCTATTAACGGTTTACCTTTAGTATATTTCATATTTTATTTGATATATATATATATATATACCCGAAATATACTGGGTATATTTTAGGTGTATTTTTGGTATATATATATGGTTGATTTTACTATTATGAATATTGTTCTACATTAATTATTTTTTGAATGAATGATTTATTTAAGTGAAGGATATCAATAGAACGTGCATCCTAGTGGGCAGATCTAGGACCGTGTATGTACCAGTGCGATAGATAAGGGTTGAGTGAGAATTAATTGTGGTGATTATAATTGATTGATTGATTTGACTAAGCTTAATGGTATAATAGATAGTGTGATTGCGGGGCCAATCACACTGACAGTCAGACTGCTGGAGCTCGGTTGACTTAGTGTCTCGGGGCCAGTCTACTGTCCATAGTGGAATGAATGATCTATTGGGTTGATAGAGATGTGAGGTGAAAAATGGTGTGATTGTTGGAGCTCGGTTGACTAGGGGTCTCGGGGCTAATCACACTAACAGCCAGACTACTGGAGCTCGGTCGACTTAGTGTCTCGGGGCCAGTCTGCTGTCTAGTTTGGAATAAATGTTCTATTTGGAATCAAGTGAGCCTGTATGGCTAGAGTGATGATGGGGTTGTTTGAGGTTGTTATTATTAGGGTTTTATGGATCCTTCATGAATTTAATTAAAGATTTTCTATATTTTGTATATTTATAAAAGCAGAGTTTGGCATTCGTGTGAATTGTGTGTATATACATATATATATATATATATATATATATATATATATATATATATAATGATTTCTGATTGTTATGGTTTAGATTGCATGTATATATAGTATAATAATTCTCTCAGTGAGGTCTGACCCCCCTCAATTATTTTTTTCAGGAGATCCTTTATCGTCAGACCTTAGTCGTAGAGTTCCTCACCGGTGTTCTTCAGTCCCGGCTATTTTATATAATGTAAAAATCTGAACCTTTGATATGTATTCTAGAAACTGCAGTAGTTGTGTTATTATGTATGAGGAGTATTATTTTGTTGTGGATATTTAATATTCTGAGAATTTGTATTTGATTATTACGATTATGTATTCATTGAGAAGGATTTGAAGTATTTATATTATATATCGATCCGAAAAATTTTAATTATGTCGTATTTTTATTTAATTATTACATGATTTTATTTTCTAAGGCTTGCTACGGGTTTTAGATTGAAAAGAATTCTCGTTCCCTAACGCCGGTCATGACTCCTAGTTTGGGTCGTGACATGTGTATAGCCTGTGTCAAACTAAGTATGAGAGTCGTTATATATGTGTGTGTATCCTTTTGCCTCTTCAAAATATATGTTTTTATAAAAGTCCATTAATATCCTAATACTGTCTTTTTTAAGTCTTTAACCATGTCTTTTATTAATGTGATTTCTTTTTCGATTAATGTCTGATTATGGTCCAATTGTTGATCTAGTTTCTTAATTAATTGTCTTGTTTGATGCTCAGTTTCTTTTGGTTTATTTTCCAAAATTAATTGAGATAATATGTTTATATCCTTTTTACTAGGTAAGTTGTCTAATTTTATAATGTCTAATCTTTTATTAAAGATGTCTTGTGTGTTTTTTAGATAATTAATCTGATTTTTTAATTCAGAAATGTTATCTAGTATCTGGATTTGTTTTTGGAAAATAATCTTAAGTGTCTTGTTAAATTTGTCTTGTTGTTGACTTAAGAAATTTCCTAATGAAATTATTAAGTCTGTTATTGTATTTAAATGTGGATTAGTAGAGTGTAAGCAATGTGTAAAATCTCTACTATGTCTATAAAAACATGTATGTTTTGTCTTGTCTAAAGATTTGATTGTCTCATGTGTACTATTTATAGCTAAGTCTAAATAATCAAAATTTTTGTAGTCTAAGCTGTCCAGTTTGTTTAATATCTAAATGCTACCCCTTGCCTTGATACCACTGGGGGTTGGAGGATACTTCCCAAAATTTTGTTTTGTAAAGTATACTAATGCCAAATGTCTTGGTTTCTAAAGGAAAAAAAAATCTTTCCTAAAGAATTTTAAGTGCCTGGTGTCAGGTTAAAGTGAAATTATCACCTTACAATCTTTTAAATATTTAATTTGTCTTTTAGTCTTTTCATTGTCCCATTTAGCTATAGTAATGCTCTGATTTAGTCCTGTGTTCTTGATACCAGAAAAGCATAATGTGTTTCATCTGGTAATTAAGTCAAGATATGTTTGTATGTGTTCTTGCAAAATTAAATTTTCTTCAACTATTTTAAGATTTATGTTGTCTAAAGCTTGTCTACTCATTAAAGTGTGAAAATTACTTGACAGTCTTGTAAATGTCTTATTCTAAAAATTGTCTTTTCAATTTCTTTTTTAAGTGAATTTAGAAGCTGTTATTTTCTAAGTTTGTCTGAGTATATGCTTCTTCTAATGAGGCTACTGTAAGTTTCTTGTAGATTGGACAGTCTTATTTCTTATTGTGCTATTTGGTAGTCTATCCTATGGATTGTGTGTCTAACATTCATGAAGAATCTGAGTCTGATTCTAATGTTTGGGAAATAGAAGGTTCTGTACTGAAAGTCTGTTCAGATGTTTGTATTTGAGGGATATGAGGAAATTGTCTAATTAATATGTCTAGTGTGTCTGTAAGTTTTTGAAATAAAAAGATTCATCTAGAGACTTCATTAAAGTCACAGTCTATATCGTGATTTTCTATGTGATTATTGTCTTTAACGTCTATTTAATGGATTACTTCCTGTCTAAATTCATCTAATGATTGTCTACTTTGTAAATCTAAAAGACAAAAATTTTCTAAAACTTTTTCAATAGTGGTCATGAACAGATACTATTTTAATCAAAATATCAAAAGAAAGATTCATCCATAAGATACTCAGATAAATAATCAAAAGCATTCTTCATTTCTAGCCAATTTATTATAATCTGTCTACATGCATCACCCTAAATAATAAATATAACGAATGGATTAAAATTTTAAATAAGTATACCAATAGTATAAAACTTAACCTATATATTTAAGGATAAACTAGTGAGTTTCCCAGAAACTCTACCCGTTCATAATCCTTATCCACTGGAGTACTTTATAAGGCCTTCTTCATGGCCACTCTTTTCCTCCTAAGGATAATACCAAGGAGTACTACTAGTTTGCTTTCCTTTAACATATATAGTCTGAAAGAATTATATTATTGATTATCACTTATTTAAATTTTTTATGCAGAATTAATTATATCACAAATAGAGTCATACATATAAAAGTTTATAATAAAATACCTGAAATGAAGAAAACTTCCTTTTATTTATCTTTTCTCTCTGGATGAACCCTAAAGAGAGCTTAGAAATACATAATTTAGAAAAGCTAATTTACAATTCTTATTTTGCTTGGCTCATAAGGAAGTGATTTTTCTCCAGATCTTGGATAGGGCAAGAGATGAATTTCCCCTATGAGTTTGCTCTGCTCTTAGTAAAGAGGACTTTCAAAGTCTTCTATATATATCTTATACTGAGGGAGGAGTCCTCCTTATATAGCTGGAGGATAGAAGAAAAATTACATCAAATACCCTTTACTGGAAGGGCAATACAAGAAAAGTAAAAAAAAAATAATGCTTATCAGGATCAGATAAGCATTAGTATAATTTGTTTCTGTCTTCACGTGGGTTGGCCCACTTTGTGTAGTCTTTTCTTTAGTAGCTGTCTTTATTCTCTTCATGAAAGGTGGAGGGGTCCACTATTTGTCTTCCGCTGTTCATTGAAGAATGTCTACTACCGGAAGTGGAGTGGGTGTCTGACTCTGTGTCTTTGCTTTTTTGCTCTTTTTTGTATAATGTCTCATATACTTTAACAATAGTATAAAACTCGTTAGATCCTTTAAGGCAAAAATTGATAGAGCTGGACTCCAATAATACTTTTGTAATATAAACTTTTTCATAATGGGTTCCATCACATAAGTCATAAATGTCTGTTTTAGGCCCATTAATGTTAAAGAAAAAGTTATAAGCAGTTGTCCTAACCTTCCAGTGAAATAGGGCTTTAGGCCACAGATTCTGAGGCAAAGTCCATGAAGTTTCTGGATGGAGATGTTTTGAGGGAGTCTTTTTGTATCTTGGATGTCCAAGGGTGTGGATAAATGCCATTGTATAACAAGGTTCTGTCTATCCAGCTATGTCTTCAGAGGGAATCGCAGTTAATTTAACATGAATGGCATTATGGGCTGCTGCTTCAAGTAGTGGCAATTCAAGGATTTTTGGTAAATCAATGATGTTGGATGGATCATGGATCCATAAGTCTGACAAAATTCCATGTTGGTAAAATTGGAGTGGACTAATTTCAATATTTTTGAATTTTTTACCAAATGGAAACCTGTCAACCTATATTCCACACAGGATCTGAATGAATAAACAAGTTGACAGTGACAAGAGGATGTTTTTCCACATAAGTGGTGTTCTTTCCTGCAAGGATATCTGATATCACAATGAAAAATATAACCACAAAAAATGCCATCATTAATAGCATTACATTCAGCAAACTGGTCATTATGACATAAGTCCAGAAATTCTTGGAGAATGATGAACTTTGTCCATGATGTATCCATTATGTCTTCGATCCATGTATTCAAAGAATAGGGACATTGTGTTCTATCATCACAGTCTCATTTTTTGTATTGTCTGTAGGAATTGTGTGTTTGGTGAGTGTCTTTGCATAAGATGTTCCTGGTTTAGAGAAGGATGAGTTGGAAGTTGGATCAGAAAGTCTCTTTTTTGCTTCTGGGCCAATATAATATGGAGTGTTAGGTTGAAGATAGTCTTGAAGGTCTTTTTGGGCTTCTTTACAGTCATAAAAACCTTTCAATTTTTATGTTTTTAATGTCTTGTCAAATTTAGACATTTGCTTATGGACCTCAATTCTTTCATTGATCTCGGTCCAGTTGTCGTAAATTCTTGCATATGGACCATTATAAAGAACATAGCACAAGAATTTTTTGCCCAATGGTGTCTGGGATGTTTGAAAATAATTAATTAGGGCATTAATTACTCCAATTTTCTTGGTGATTCCCCTTTCCTCAGTAGGGAGATTCCAGATACAGTCTATTATGCAGAGCTGAGGACCACTGAAGTCTTTTCTTTCTGCAAAATTAAAAGTATGAGTGTCTTTGAAGACTGGTAATTCTTGTTGACCAAACTTCATAGTTGTAACAGTTGCATTTGTCTTGATGTAAATTGTAGGTTTTTAGTACCCATGTCTTTTCCAGATGGAAATGTCTTAATGTCTGAGTTTTGATTTTTAGCACCAAAACCAAGTCTTTCTTTGGTGTCTGAGGATTTTTCCTCTGGATTACCCTGTAAACACATCAAAAGATTAGTCTGGATAAATTGTCTGCAAGAGTATTTTTCTTGTCGTCTATATGTTCAAAAGAAGGCTTAATACCTTTGTTCGTGATTAAATTTATAAAATTTAACCATCTGCTTGCATTAATCTTCTTTTCTGTTTGTTTATTATAAAATTTTACAATTGCTTCACAGTCTGTCTTAATTGTAAACGGTTTGTCATAAATGTATAAATAGAATTTTTCAATTCCATTTATTACTGCCGATATTTCAAAATCTAAGGATGTAATGCCTTTTTCTTTATAAATACCTGACGAGTATCTACAAATTTTTTCTTCTGTCTTAGGTGCATACTTATGAGGTTTTGCATATAATACAGCTCCCCATCCTAATTCACAACCGTCTGTTTCTACAATCATGTAATCTATGTTTAAAGGAAGTCTAAGTAAAGGAAGGTTTTGTACACATTTTTTAATGTCTTGTACTATTCTAATGTCCTCATTATTAAAATGTTTTTGTCCTTTGATAGAAGTCTTATTGTATAAAGGCTCAGTCAGTTTAGACAAGTCTTTAATAAAAGACCTAGCATAGTTTAAGAGTCCTAATAAGGCCTGTAGTCTTTTAAGTTCCTCAATTTTATCAGGAAATTCTAAGATCTTTCTAGTAATATGAGGTTGGAGTTTTATTCTTCCTTGTCCTATTTCAGAGCCTAGGAATTCAATATGTCTTTTATTGAGAACCATTTTCTTTTTAGATATTATCATTCCATGGTCTTCAAATATGTTAAATACAGAGTGTAAGATATATATATATATATATATATATATATATATATATATATATATATATATATATATATATATATATATATATATATATATATATATGTAAACTTAAATTTACAAAACTTGCCATTGCCATCATCCTCCCATTCCCAACGTCCCTTCCTCCTCTCACAACTGCGCAACGCCGTTCCCTCACCGTCACTATGCTTCCCGGCGTGCCACCACCATTTGCAGCCTGTTCCGCCACCTGCCACCTTCTTCTCCGGCGTGGTTTGGCAGTTTTTTTAGTGGAAAGCCAGAAACCTCCATTAACTTCGTTCTCCCTCATCCGGCCACTGTTCTTGATGATTCCGATGTGGTTTTTCTCCTAGAACTCCTTAGAAGTCGATTCTAAGCTCCTGGAAGCTTGAAAACTTGAATTGGTAAAGATTTAATCTTGGTTTTAAATTCGGCTTCTTTGGCTTTTTGATTTTTTTGAACTTCAATCTTTATGATTCAAGCTTAATTCCTTCATAAAAGTTGCTCCTAATAGCTCAATCTAATCCTATAATTTTTGTAGAATTTTTGGTGTTTATAGAGGTTGAAATTAATTTTAGAATTTAATTTGTAATTTTTGTGTAATTATTATGATTTTATTTAGTTTAGGTGAATTTTGGAAAATTAGGTTAAATAAGTATTTTGTTAAAATTAATGGGTTAATTGAGTATAATTATTGATTTTATTGAATTATATGTTGAGAAATTAATTTTTAAGCAATTGTGTAATTTTTAGTGAATTTTTTTGAATAATTATAGTATATTATGTGAATTTATATATATTAGGGGTATTTTGGTAATTTAGTAATAAATTGGTTGAAAATTAAGTTAAATTGGTTTTATTAATTATTTGAGGTATAAAAATGATTTTTACAAATTATTTACTATTTTTAACTAATTAAAACTATTTTTCAAAAATTATTTTCAAATTATATATAATATACTATTTTTGTAAATAAATGAGTTTTTTTTCATGATTTTTAATATGTTTTTGGGCTAATTATGTAATTTGGATTTATAAAATGAATTTCAATTAATATTTCTGAATTTATCGAGAATTATGGATTTTTAATATTTTATTAAAATTAGAGTTTTTATGTAATTATCGGTAAAATAATTATTTTTAGTGTTTTAAATATCTAAATTTCTATATTTTGGTATATAAAGGGTATTTTCGGTATTTTTGAAATTTTAAATGTATTTTGTGTATATCTCGTGAATTGTGAACTTCGGTCGGTAGAATCGTAGTTTAGGAATTCAACCGAGGGGTTGTGTGACTATATATACTTAAAGTGTGTTTTCTTCCAGGACCAGCTCTACTTTTTGAATAGAGAGATGTCTGTTTTACAGGGGAGGTTCTACCGAATTTTCAATAGAATTCTCGTAAAATGTGACATCCGGTCAAATCCCTATTCTTAGTCTGTGTCTAGTAATTTAGATCGAGTCTCTAGGAATTTAGTTAGATTTATTTTAATTTTGTGTTGTCATTTATTTATTTAGTTGCGTCGAGACCGAGGCCTAGTGGACCAGGCCCGTTGGACCCATCTCGTGGAGTGCACAACTGTGAGTTGTTATTTTATATATACGTGTATTATTAGAAACTGTTTACTTACCCGGATCAAGGCTTGTCCTGCATTCGCAATATAGCCTTGGGCAAAGCTTCGCAAAAGAGAAGGTTAACATTGCGACCTCTCAAGTCTTGAGGGGGGGGGGGGGAGGGACGAGCAAAGAAAACGTCTGTACTGGGTCGGCTAGGGAATGAGTCTACATAAATTACGGGTTCTGTTGACAAAGAAAAAGCAGCTCTTCTACGCAAGAAGAAGACTTAGAAAGAACAAAGAAGTTTGGATCTGGAAAAGTATGCTTAGGCAGTTCCTTCGTTGAGCATAACAGAATGAAGAGAAATTTGAAATGACTCCTGAAGCCAAAGGCCACGCACGTAAACGTATGCACACGCACGTATGTGCGCATCCCTCCAACTAACTCAACTAGGTTGAGCTAATTCCTTGCTGTTTGTAGCAAATTCTATTTGTTCTTCGCCGCTTTAGGAGGTGAAACAGAGCAAACGCGGAGCCCAAGTGGCCAGCAAGCGAGTGGTTAGTGGCCAATAGCACCCTAGTACCATATATCAATACCCATAATCTGCAGACCTTGAGGATGCATGTTTTTAAAAAAGTATGTTTAAATTTTATGAATTATGCATAAATGATTTAATAAATGCTTAGGTATACTTTAGGTATATTTTTGGTATATTTTAAATTAAATGCATGTATTATTATTGATTTATACCTAAAATGTTTTTGAGTATATATATCGTTTATTTTTTGTTTATTTTATAATTAAACTGAATTTGTTTGGCATATATATACTTGAAATATACTTGGTTTATTTTTGGTATATTTCTAGTATATATATGGTGTCATTTTAATTAATGTCATGCATCATTTATTTTATGAATGTATGTTTTAATATAAATGAAGGATATCGATAGAACATGCTTCCTAGTGGACAGCACTAAGACCGAGTATGTACCGGTACGATGATAGACTGTAGGTTAAATTACTAATCTATTTGTGGATATTGATTTGATTGATTTGATTTATGTAAGATGTGATTTGAGAGTGTGATTGCTGGAGCTCGGTTGACCAAGTGTCTCGGGGCCAATCACACTGACAGTCAGACTGTTGGAGCTCGATTGAGTTAGTGTCTAGGGGCCAGTCTACTGTCCAAATGGAACAAGTGAATTTATTTAGAATAAGTGAGCCTGTATGGCTAGAGTGTTGTCTAACACTTTTTGAGATTGCGATCATTTAGGGTTCTATTTGATCTTTAATAAATGGTTATTATTTTCAATATTATATAAAGTGATTTTTGCTATATCCATGTGTATTTGCCTGTATATATATTTATTATATATACTATTGAATGTGTGCATTTGTCATTTAGCTATGCATTTATATATATTATAACAATTCACTCAGTGAGGTCTGACTTCCCTCTGTTGATTTATTTATTCAGGAGAGTCTTCGTCCTCAAACCTCAGTAGTAGACCTTTATGCCGGATTTCTTCCACCCCAGCCTTATTGTGTAAACTGCTTACCTGAGTTTATTTTATATTTTAAACACTGCAGTAGTTGTTTTTATGGGCTGTATGTATTATATATGTATGAGATTTATATTTTAAAGGTTTGAAACCGAGAATTTGTATTAAAAGATTATATATATATGAGATGGATTTGTGTTATTAAATCAGTAGATGAGTTATATTGTTACTTATGAGATTTTAATTTCCGCTGCAAGGTATTTTATTTATTCTATTATTATTGCATGCTTTTATATTTTCTTTAAAGGCTTGCTATGGGTTCCGGATTCGAAAGAATTCTCGTTCCCTAGCACCAGTCATGGCCCCCTGTTTTGGGGTTGTGACAATAATAAGTTCCTAAAATAACATATTTACATAAAAAAAATATAATTTAACATAAAATAATAATCATAAATCACAAAATAGTAAAATAAATAAATAAACATTTAAATTCATTAATACTGCATATCAATATATATTAAAATAATTTAAAAAAATATGGGTTATCACAGTCAGCTCCTTAGTATTTCCTATCTGTGCCGGGTTCATTCTTCACCTGCTGCATTATGTATGTTAGACTGATATATGCATTGTATAATTAAATTCTAGACTCTGTAATAGTTATTTATGAACTTGTGTTATTTGTATCCGACATTGAAATGATGTTGTATTTGAAGGATATTATTATATGTATTTGATATTGTGCTTTTATCATTGGTTTATTGTTAAGTGTATTGTTTTATATCGCAAAAAATTTTTAAGGCTTACTACGGGTTTCAGGTACTTTATGTATTCTCATTCCTTAGTGTCGATCACATACTTTTCAGTTCGGGTCATAACAATTCAATTAATGTATTGTGAAGTGCAATAATATGATAAATATAATATAAATTTAGACTAAATTGAATAAAATTATTTGGACTATATTGAAATAAATGATAAAAAATGATTGTTATTGAAATAAAAAAAAGAGTACAAATGTAATATCCCGTGTTTTTAAATATTTTTATATTGTACCGGGATATGCAGTGTTAATAAATTTTGAATATATATACGATATTTTTACGAGTTGATGTGTATTTAAAACCTATTTTAAATACTATGTTTTATTTACAGTGTTTTACGTAAAATTTTCCCGGGACTTGTATTTTCGGGGAAATTTTTACGTAAATAATTTATTATTAATTATTTTAAATATATTTTCGGACTTTCATGAACTCATGCGTATTTTTAAATTACTAAATAAAGCCTATGTGTGTGTACATTTATTTAATTAGGGTTTAATATATTACCCTAATATTTTATTATTTGTTTATTAATTTATTGTTATTTAATTATTTTATTTATTATTAAATTATTAAAATTATTTTATTATTTTATTTTATTTTTTTCTTTTTCTTTTTCTTTTTCTTTTTCTTTTCTTTCTTTTTCTTTTTCTTTTTCTTTTTCTTCTTCCTTCTTCTTCTTCCTTCTTCCCCGTGCGCCTGACCACCACCCCTCACCACCCCCGCCTGTAACTTCCGATTTTCGGCCATCGGTGTGCCTCAAGGAGCTCCACCTTCCTCAGCCAGCCACCTCCGCCGCCCCCAGCTCCTTCCCCGGCGCCGGTTAGCCCCCGTTTTCCCCTTTTGGCCGAAACTTCTTCCCTTTGCCGTTTCTTCCATTTTCGACCACCGTTTTCGACACCGTTGGTCTCTTTCTTCTCCTTGAGCTCCGGTGAGTGTGATTCTAGCTTTTGGTTTGAGCTTAAATGGTCTAGAATTGGTTAGGTTTCGAATTTTCAATTTCGGTCACATCAGGGTTTTTGATTTTTTTGAGCTTTGAATTGATTGATTCATGAAAACTCCCTTCACAAATGTTGATCCTAGTAGCTTAATCTACATGTATGAATTTTTGTGGAATTTTTGGAGATTTTTTGGATTTTTGGGTATTTTTGAATATTTTAATATTATTTTCTAATTTTCGGAAATTAATTATTTAAATTATGAAATTGGGGTTTATGGTTAAATTAAGTGTTGAAATGAATTATAAGAATTTATTTGGAATTTTTATGAATTTCTAAGTATTTATTTTGAATTATTGAAGTTTATGTGATTTTGGGAAATTAGGGTTAATTATGTTTTTAATTGAAATTAATTGGATAATTGGGTTTAATTATTGATAAATATGTTGAGAAAATTAATTTTGGATAATTGTATAATTTTTGGTGAATTTTTGAAGTAATTTTAGTATATTTATATATATAGGGGTATTTTGGTAATTTTACCCTAAATTGGCTAAAAATGTAATTTAATTGGTTTTAATAGTTATTTAAGGTATAAAAATGATTTCTACAAATTATTTGGTATTTTTAACTAATTAAAACTATTTTTCGTAAATTATTTTCAATTATATATATAATATACGATTTTTCTAATAAAATGAGTTTTTATCAGTTTTTACAGTGTTTTAAGGTTAATTATGTAATTTCTACCTATAAAATGTATTTCTGTGATTTAAGGATATTTTTGGTATTTCTGGAATTATTCTGTGTTTGTGAACCCCGATCGGTAGACTGTAGTTTGGAGTCCGACCGAGGGGTTGTGGATTTGTGTTGAGCCTGTTTTTTGAAGTGTGTTTCTTTCCAGGGTCGGCTCTACTCTTTTGAGTAGAGAGATGTCCGTTTTACAGGGGAGGTTCTATCGGATTTTCGATAGAATTCTCGTAAAACGTGATATCCGATCGAATCCTGATATCGATTCTGTGTTTAATACTCTAGATCAAATTCTAGGATTTCTGTTAGGTTTATTCTAATGTCGGTTATTTATTGCTTGTTTAGTTGCGCCGAGACCGAGGGCTAGTAGACCAGGCCCCTCGGACCCGTCTCGTGGAGCGCACTAGGTGAGTTACTATACTATATATATATGTTTAGGGTGCATGATTTAGAAATATATATTTTATTTTGATTAAAATGCATAAATAATGTGATTTGTATTTAAGTATATTTTTGGTATTTATTAAATTATATGCATGTTTTGTAAATAAATATATTTAAAATGTTTTTAAATATATTTCCAACTTAATTTATAATTTGAATGAATTCATTTGACATATATATACTCGAAATATACCTGGTTTACTTTTGGTATATTTTCGGTATATATATGGTTTATGTTGATATTTTATTGAACTTCATGCATCATTTATTTTTGTGAATGAATGATTTATATTATTAATGAAGGATATCAATAGAATGTGCTACCTAGTGGGCAGCACTAGGACCGAGTACGTACCGATGCGTTTATAGCATTTAGGCTATACTACTAACCTATTTGTGGATATTGATTGGTTATGATTAATTGATATGTGAGATATGGTTTGGAGGTGTGATTGCTGGAGCTCGGTTGACCAAGTGTCTCGGGGCTAATCATACTGGCAGTCAGACTGCTGGAGCTCGGTTGAACTTAGTGTCTCGGGGCCAGTCTACTGTCCAAATGGATTAAGTGGATATATTTGGAATAAGTGAGCCTATATGGCTAGAGTGTTGTCTAACACTATTTCCGAGGTTGCGATATTCTAGGGTTCTATATGATCCTTCATAAAAAATGATTTTCAATAAATATATATATATAAATGATTTTATTGCATCTATGTGTATTTGCCTGTATATATATATATTAGCTATATACCGTTGACTGTATGCATTGTCATTTAGTATGCATGTATATATATTATAGTAATTCACTCAGTGAGGTCTGACTCCCCTCCGTTGACTATTTTTTAGGAGAGTCAACATTTTCAGACCTCAGTAGCAGGTCGTCGATACGCCGGATTTCTTCTGCCCCGGCTTCTTTGTGTAAATTATTTACTTGAGTCTTATTTTTATAATCTAGACACTGCAGTAGTTGTGAATTAAAATGTGGGATTTCATGCATTTTATTTAAAGAGATGTATTATATTGAAACTGGATTTGTATTGAAAGATTTTATATATATGAGATGAGATTTAACTTAAATCCAGTTGATGGAAATGTTACTATTATATTTATGATTTCTTTTTCCGCTGCAAGTTTGATATTGTTACTATTGCATGTTTATTTTATTTTTAGGCTTGCTACGGGTTCCGAATTCGAAAGAATTCCCGTTCCCTAGCGCCGGTCATGGCCCCTGTTTTGGGTCATGACATGTATAAAGTCAATGGGCTACATATATGCATCAAAACCGTATTTGTATGCATAATGGAGCAACATTTCACACTGGGTTGGTGTAATAACCCATAATTTTAAATTATTTTATTATAAATTGAGATATACAGTGTTAATAATTTAAAAGTTATATTTAATTATTTTACTATTTTGTGATTAATTATTATTATTTTATGTTTAATTATATTTTCTACATAAATATTTTATTTTGAAACTTATTATTTTGGACATTTAATTTGCATTGTTTATATTTATTATTTTTTAATAGTATTATTTTAATAACATTAGTTTATGTGCATTATTATTTTAATATTATTATTTTTATTAAATTACATTATTGGTATTATTATCATTTAAGTGTTAATGTATGTGTGTGTGATTATATATGTGTATATATATGTGTGTGTGTGTGTATGTATGCATATATGGGATATTTATAAATTTGTGGTGGAGATTTGATATTATAAAGTTATAATATAATGTTTTAATATATATATATATATATATATACATTTGTAAGAACACAAAAACACACAAAAGCTCTTCCCTCCCCGCGCGCACGTTCGATCCTGCACCGTCAGTGTGCCTCCCACTGCTCCGACGCCGGACAACCGTCAACCTTCCTTCCTCTGCCATCGCTGTCGCCTGTTCTTCCCTCTCCGGTCGTCGGTTTTGAAGAAGCGGCAGCAGCAACAGTGGATAGCTCCTCACCGTTTCTTCCTTTTTTGACCACTATATCAGGCATTTCCGATCTCTTTCCACTCCTCTAGCTCCGGTGAAGTTGATTCCAAGCTCCATTTGAGCTTAAACCCAATCGTTGGTGAGTTTTCTCAATTTTTTAGTTCTGAGCTATTTTATTTTTTTTAAGTTGATTTTTGGTTGATTTATGCAAACTCCCTTAAGAAACTTTGATTCTAGTAGCTTGAGCTTCATGAATATATTTTTTTTTAATTTTTGGAATTTATTTTAATTTTGGTGAATTTTTTATTATTTTATTATTATTTATTTAATTTTCGTGAATTAATTTATTTAATTATAAAATTGGTTGATTTAGTGTTATTATAAGTTGATATTAATTTTAGAGTAGAGAAAATAATTTTTGGGATTATTATATAATTTTTATGAATATTTTTAGTTTATGTAAATGATGGAAAATTAGGTTAAATATATGTTTTTGTTGAAATTATTGGTTAAATATGTGTTTTAGTTGATATTAATATATTATATGTTGATAAAATAATTTTAATGATTTTATATAATTTTATATAATTTTTGAGAAAATTACTTAGTATTATGGATATTTTGATTTATTAGGGTAATTATGTAATTTTGTTAAAGTTATAGTTAAATGTTATATTTTAATTGGTTTTAGAATTATTTAAGGTAATAAAATGATTTTTATAAATTATTTGTAATTTTTAACTAATTAATACTAATTTTTAAAAATTATTTTCATATTTACTAAATTGGTAATTAAATGGGTTTTTAATAACTTTTAATAGATATTTAGGCTAATTATGTTATTTGAATATATAAAAGTGATTTTTACTATTTTATAGTGAATTATTGAGAAATTAGATTTTAATAATATTATATTATTATTTTGGGATTTTTATTTAATTATTGTGAAATTAAGTATATTTAGTGTTTTAATATTTAATATGCTATATTTTGATATTTTGAGGATATTTATGGCATTTATTGATTTTTAATATATTTATTATATTATTGGTATTTTTGGTAGAATTGTGGACTTCAGTTGGGAATTGTGTAGTTCGGGATCCCAACCGAAGATGTTGTGTTTTCTAAGTTAAAAGTGTATTTTCTTGCAGGACCGGCTCTACTTTTTAGTAGAGAGATGTCCATTTTACAGAGGAAACTCTGCCGAATTTTTGGTAGAATTCTCGTAAAATGTGACATCAGGTCGATCCTAAAATTCTATGTCTTTCTTAGTTTTCAATCCTCCATTAGATTCTTCTTTTAGAAATTCTTAGAATATTAAATTAGATTTATTCTGATTTCGTTATTATTTCATTGTTTAGTTGCGCCGAGACCGAGGCCTAGTGGACCAAACCCGTCGAACCAGTCTTGAGGAGTGCAAACTTATGAGTTCTTATTTTATGTATACATTGCATTTAGGATGCATGTTTTAGATATACATGTTTTTATTTGTATTTATTCATAAAATGTTTCATTAAATGTTTAAGTATATTTTAGGTATATTTTTAGTATATTTTGATATATCTTAAAATAAATGCATGTTTCATTTTTGATTTATACTTAAAATGTCTTTAGTATATTATTGGTTGATTTTTGGTATATTTCATGGTTGATTTGAATTTATTTGACATATATATACTTGAAATATACTTAGTTTATTTTAGGTATATTTCTAGTATATATATTGTTTATTTTATTATTATGAATGTAATTTAGCATTATTTATTTTCCCGTATGAATGTTTTATTTTAAATGAATGATATCGATAGAACGTGCTACCTAGTGGGTAGCACTAGGATCGTATACGTATTGATGCGAAAGATTTAGGGTTGAGTGAGTTTTACTTATGGTAATTATGATTGATTGAGATTGATTGATTGATTGAGATGTGATATGATTGATGGTATGGTTGTTGGAGCTCGGTTGACCTAGTGTCTCGAGGCTAATCACATTAATAGTCAGATTGCTAGAACTCAGTTGACTTAGTGTCTCGAGGCCAGTCTACTGTCCGTATGGCATAAGTGAATTTATTTGGAATTAAGTGAGCTTGTATGGCTAGAGTGATATTGTTGATCGAGGTTGCATTTAAATAGGGTTCTATTTGATTCTTCATAAACATATGTTTTTTAGTATTTATATAAAGTGATTTTCAGCATCTATATGAAATGCTTGTATATATATTTATTATATACAAATGATTGATTGCATTTGATATTAGAAAATGCATGTATATATATGATAACAATTTACTCAATAAGGTCTGACTCCTCTCAGTTGATTTTTTAGGAGACTCTTCTTCTTCAGACCTCAGCAATAAACCCATCCGTCGGATTTCTTTAGCCCCGGCTTGTTTATGTAAATTATCTACTTGATTTTATTTGTACTCTAGAAAACTGCAGTAGTGAGTTATATTTGGCTTTTACTGTATGTTGGTTGTGAATTCATAGGTCTTTCTTTGAATATTTTATTTTATGATATGATAAGTTATTTTTATTATATTGGTTGGAGTTTTTAATTGTATGGTGCATATTTTATTTTAATTATTGCATGCTTTTATTCTTTTAAGGCTTGCTAGGGGTTTTGGATTCAGAAGAATTCTTGTTTGCTAGCGCCGGTCATGACTCCTGGTTTGGGTCATAACAGTTAGAGACCAATATAGCAACATTATGCCTTTTTGTCGTTTCATTGGAGATGGCCTTAGAGTTTAATCTTTTTTAACTTAAAAATGTTGTAATATATTTTGAGATAAGGTTCTTTTACTCAGAAATGAAATGTTTCAAGTGTTTCTAAATAAAAATTTTTGGAATAAGGTTTGATTTAGCTCTCAAACTTTTTGTAGAAGTTTAATTTGGTCCAAAATGACTTTTTTGGTTCAATTAAATCCAAAATTTGGGCTTAATGTATCATTTAGACCCATTTTCTCATAATCCAAGGTTGCATAAAGCACACAATTGATTAAAGTGCATGAAATCAACTAAAAATTAAATCACCAGCTAAATTAAAATAAAAAAATGAATAACAAGTTTAACTAGCAAAATTACAAATTTTAATTTGTCACGACCCAAAATAGGGGCCATGACCGGCGCTAGGGAACGGGAATTCTTTCGAATCCGAAACCCGTAGCAAACCTAAAAATAAAATAAAACATGCAATAATAATAATAACAATATCAAACTTGCAGCGGAAATAGAAATCATAAATATAATAATAACATTTCCATCAACTGGATTTAAATCACATCCTCATCATTTAATATATATAAATCTTTTAATACAAATCCAGTTCAAATATAATACAACATCTCTTTAAATATTTAATGACTACTGCAGTGTCTAGATAAAATAAAACTCAAGACTCAGCGAAGCAGTTTACACAAAGAAGCCGGCGCGGAAGAAATCCGACGTACAGGCCTGCTACTGAGGTCTGAAGATGATGACTCTCCTGAAAAATAGTCAACGGAGGGGAGTCAGACCTCACTAAGTGAATTACTATAATATATATACATACACACTAAATGACAATGCATACAGTCAACAGTATATATATATAATATGTATATATACAGGCAAATACACACAGATGCAATAAAATCATTTTATATATATTTTATTGAAAATCACTATTTATGAAGGATCACATAGAACCCTAGAATATCGCAACCTCGAAAACAGTGTTAGACAACACTCTAGCCATACAGGCTCACTTAATCCAAATATGTTGTCACGACCCAAAACAGGGGCCATGACCGGCGCTAGGGAACGGGAATTCTTTCGAATCCGGAACCCGTAGCAAGCCTAAAAATAAAATAAATATGCAATAATAACCATAAAAATATAATATGCAGCGGAAAATAAAATCATAAATATTACAATATCATCCATAACAACTGGATATAATTCAAAACTCATCACATCACATATATAATCTCATAAATGTATAATCTTTATACAAATCCAGTTTTACTATAATACATCTCTTTAAAACAAAGTACATAAAATCCAATACTGTAATTTACAACTACTGAAAATCACAACTACTGAAAATCACAACTACTGCAGTGTCTAGATAAAATAAATAAGACTCAAGTATACAATTTACATAAAGAAGCCGGGGCGGAAGAAATCCGGCGTATCGACCTGCTACTGAGGTCTGAGGAAGTTGACTCTCCTGAAAAATAGTCAACGGAGGGGAGTCAGACCTCACTGAGTGAATTACTATAGTATATATACATACACTCTAAGTGATAATGCATACAGTCAACAGTATAAGAGTAATATGTATATATACAGGCAAGTTCATACAGATGCAGAAAAATCATTTTATATATTTTGTCTGAAAATCAACTTTTATGAAGGATCACATAGAACCCTAGAATATCGCAACCTCGGAAATAGTGTTAAACAACACTCTAGCCATACAGGCTCACTTATTCCAAATATATCCACTTAATCCATTTGGACAGTAGACTGGCCCCGAGACACTAAGTCAACCGAGCTCCAGCAGTCTGACTGCCAGTGTGATTGGCCCCGAGACACTTGGTCAACCGAGCTCCAGCAATCACACCCAAACCACATCTCACATATCAATAATCATAATCAAATCAATATCCACAAATAGTTAGTAATATAGCCTAAATACTATAGGCGTACCGGTACGTACTCGGTCCTAGTGCTGCCCACTAGGTAGCACGTTCTATTGATATCCTTCAGTAATAAATAATAAAACATTCATTCACAAAAATAAATGATGCATGGATATAAATGAAATAGCAATATAAACCATATATATACCGAAAATATACCAAACATAAACCAGGTATATTTTGAGTATATATATGTCAAATAAATCCAATCAAATCATGAATTAAACTAAAATATATTTAAAAAAATTTTAAATATATTTTATTAATAAAACATGTATATAATTTATTATATACCAAAAATATACTTGAATATAAATCATGTTATTTATGCATATTTAGTCAAAATAAAACATGCATTTTCCAAATCATGCGTCCTAAGCATATATATATAATATAGTAACTCACCTAATGCGCTCCACGAGACTGGTCCGATGGGCCTGGTCCACTAACCCTCGGTCTCGGCGCAACTAAACAAGAAATAATTATTCGACATCAGAATAACCCTAACAGAAATCCTAGAATTCAATCTAGAGTATTAAATACAGAATCGAAAATTAGGGTTCGACTGGATATCACGTTTTACGAGAATTCTACCGGAAATCCGGCAGAACCTCCCCTGTAAAACGGACATCTCTCTACTCAAAAGAGTAGAGCCGACCCTGCAAAGAAAATACACTTCAAAAATAAACACCACAATCACTCACAACCCCTCGGTCGGACTCCAGACTACAATCTGTCGACCGGGGTCCACAAACACAGAATATATATTCAAATATACCAAATATATCCTTAAATCATAAAAATACATTTCATACGTAGAAATTACATAATAAATCTTGAAACACTATAAAAACCGATTAAAACTCATTTTATTAGAAAAACCGTATATTATATATATAATTGAAAATAATTCCCGAAAAATAGTTTTAATTAGTTAAAAATACTAAATATTTTGTAGAAATCATTTTTATACCTTAAATAAATATTAAAACCAATTAAATTACATTTTTAGACAATTTAGGGTAAAATTACCAAAATACCCCTATATATATATATATACCTAAATTACTTCAAAAATTCACCAAAAATTACACAATTATCCAAAATTAATTTTCTCAACATTTTTATCAATAATATCAATAATTAAACTCAATTAACCAATTAAATTCAATTTAAAACATAATTAACTTAATTTTCTAAAATCACCTAAACTTCAATAATTAAAAATAAATACTTAGAAATTCATAAAAATTCCAAATAAATTTCTATAATTCATTTCAACACCTAATTCAACCATAAACTCCAATTTCATAATTTAAATAATTAATTTCCGAAAATTAGAAAAATAATATTAAAATATTCAAAAATACCCAAAAATCCAAAAAACCTCCAAAAATTCTGTAAAAATTCATACATGAAGATTAAACTACCAGGAACAACATTTGTAAAGGAAGTTTCCATGAATCATCCAAATTGAAGCTCAAAAAAATCGAAAACCAAAAGTGGCCGAAATATTCAAATCGAAACCTAAGCAATTCTAGACCATTTTAGCTCAAACCAAAGCTAGAATAACACTCATCGGAGCTCAAGGAGAAGATAGAGACCGGCGGTGTCGAAAACGGTGGCCGGAGGAGGGAGAAACGGCGGTGAGGAAAAATGGTGGTCCGGCGCCCGCGCGGGAGAAGAAGAAGAAGAAGAAGAAAAAGAAAAAGAAAGAAAAAGGAAAGAGAAAGAAAAAGAAAAAGAAAGAAAAAGGAAAAGAAAAAAAAAAGAAAAAAAATAAAATAAATTAAAATAATTAAATATTAATAAATAAATAATAATAAAATAATAAATTTTAATAATTTAATAATAAATAAAATAATCAAATAATAATAAATAAATAATAAAATATTAGGGTAATAATAAACCCTAATTAAATAAATATACACACACAGGCTTTATTTAATAATTTAAAAATATGTATGAGTTCATGCAAACCCGTAAATACATTTAAAATAATTAATAATACATTGTTTACGTAGAAATTTCCCCGAAAATGAAAGTCCCGGGAAAATTTTACGTAAAATACTGAAAATAATAGACAGTAATTAAAATAGGTTTAAAATACATATCAACTCATAAAAACATCGTATAATGCATAAAAATTATTGACACTGTATATCCCGGTACAGTGTAAAAATATTTTAAAAAAACACGGGATATTACATATGTCCACTTAATCCATTTAGACAGTAGACTGGCCCCGAGACACTAAGTCAACCGGTAGCACGTTCTATCGATATCTTTCATTAAAAAATATAAAACATTCATTCACAAATAAATGATGCATGAATTAAAATGAAATAACAATATAAACCATATATATACCGAAAATATACCAAAAGTAAACCAGGTATATTTCGAGTATATATATGTCAAATGAATTCAATCAATTTACAAATTAAGCTAGAAATATATTTAAAAACATTTTAAATATGATTTATTAATAAAACATGCATATAATTTAATATATACCAACAATAAACCAAAAATATACTAAAGATATACTTAAATATAAATCACATTATTTATGCATTTTAATCAAAATAAAACATATATTTCTAAAATCATGCATCCTAAGGCATATATATATAGTATAGTAACTCACCCTAGTGCGCTCCACGAGACGGATCCGACGGGCCTGGTCCACTAGCCCTCGGTCTCGGCGCAACTAAACAAACAATAAATAACCGACATTAGAATAAACCTAATAGAAAATTCTAGAATTCGATCTAGAGTATTAAACATAGAATCGAAATTAGGGATCGACCGGACATCACGTTTTACGAGAATTCTACCGAAAATTCGACAGAACCTCCCCTGTAAAACGGACATCTCTCTACTCAAACAGTAGAGCCGACCCTGCAAAGAAATACACTTCGAAAAATAAGCTCAACCACTCAACCACAACCCCTCGGTCGGACTCCAAACTACAGTCTACCGACCGGGGTCCACAAACACAGAATAATTCTGAAAATACCAAAAATACCCTTATAACATAGAAATTCATTTTATAAGTAAAAATTACATAATTAACCTTAATACATATTAAAAATCGACAAAAACTCATTTTATTAGAAAACCCGTATATTATATATATATTTGAAAATAATTCACGAAAAATAGTTTTAATTAGTTAAAAATACCAAATAATTTTTAGAAATCATTTTTATACCTTAAATAACTATTAAAACCAATTAAATTACATTTTTAGCCAATTTTGTGTAAAATTACCAAAATACCCATATATATATATAAATATACTATAATTACTTTAAAAATTCACCAAAAATTATAAAATTATCCAAAATTAATTTTCTCAACATATTTATCAATAATATCAATAATTAAACTCAATTATCCAATTAATTTTAAATAAAACATAATTAACCCTAATTTCCCAAATTACATAAACTTCAATAATTCAAAATAAATACATAAAAATTCATAAAAATTCCAAATAAATTCCTATAATTCATTTCAACACCTAATTTAACCATAAAACACAATTTCATAAATTAAATAATTAATTTTCGAAAATTAGAAAATAATATTAAAATATTCAAAAATACCCAAAAATCCAAAAAATCTCCAAAAATTCCACAAAAATTCACACATGTAGATTAAGCTACTAGGATCAACATTTGTGAAGGGAGTTTTCATGAATCAATCAATTCAAAGCTTAAAAAAATTAAAAACCCTAATATGGCCGAATGGAAAAATTCAAAACATAAGCAAATCTAGACCATTTAAGCTCAAACCAAATCTAGAATCACACTCACCGGAGCTCAAGGAGAAGAAAGAGACCGGCGGTGTTGAAAACGGTGGCCGGAATCGTGGTCGACGGCGAGGAGAAGAATTTTCGGCCAAAAGAAGAAAAACAGCTCGCCGGCGCAGGGGAAGGAGGCTGCTGGCGGCGGGAACGGCTGAGGACGACGGTGGCAAGCCGGGAGGCACATCGATGGCCAGGGATCAGAGTAGCAGCGGGAGGGGAAGGGTTGTCGAGCGGGAAGAAGAAGAAGAAGAAGAAGAAGAAAAAGAAAAGAAAAGAAAAGAAAAGAGAAAAAAAAAAGAAAACGAAAAAGAAAAAGAAAAATAATAAAATATTATGTATATATTATAATATAGTGTATAAATAAAATATGTGGGAAAAATGCACACCACACACTTAATATTTATTATAATTAAAACTTAATATCAATTAAAAATAATTAAATAACACATAAACAAATAATAAAATATTAGGGTAAAATACTAAACCCTAATTAAATAAATACATACACACATAGGCTTTATTTAGTAATTTAAAAATATGTATGAGTTCATGCAAGTCCGAAAATATATTTAAAATAATTAATAATAAATTATTTACATGAAAATTTCCCCGAAAATGCAAGTCCCGGGAAAATTTTACGTAAAGCACTGTAAATAAGACACAATAATTAAAGTAGGTTTTAAATACATATCAACCCATGAAAATATCATAATATATACAAAAAAATTATTAACACTGCATATCCCGGTACAGTATTAAAATATTTAAAAACACGGGATATTACATAATTAAAGGCCCTTCTTCTTCTTTAATGATAGACCCAAAACAATAAACAATCTTTTTAATAATACCAAAGCCAAACCCCAAATCAAGAACTCCTTCAAAATCTCCAAAATCTAAATACTGGTCCTCTTTCAAATCCACTCAAATCCCCTAAATTAATCTCTCAAACTTTCACTTACTTCCTCCATCTCATCTTTTACCGACGTTGTCTCCTCCTGCTCTTTTCACTCCGATAAGTCACTCCTCGTTGCCTCTTATCTTTTTAGGCCCATTCAGGTTTTTGACATCATAACTCGTAGCCCACTTCGTTGTCCAATTAAGTCGCTTGCTTCACCTGTTAGGTTTGTTAAATACTATTACGACCCAAACTAAAGAGTCATGACCGGCGCTAGGACATATAAATTCTCTTTAATCTGGAACCCATAGCAAGCTTTAAAAATAAAAACTCATGCAAACATATCACAAAAATACCTCAGAACTAAAAATTTAATTAATATAAAAGAAATCTATATCATATCATAATAAAATATATTCATACAAATCTTTAAATACAAAAACACTGTCTAATATAATAACAAGAAGACATTACTACTGCAGTGTTTACTAAAATACAAGAAAAGGAATGGTTTAATATTTACATAAGTCAGCCGAGAAGGAAAGAGTCCAATGAATAAGTCTAATAGGGAGATTTGAAGTAGAAAATCCTACAAAAAAAATATTAAGGAGGTCATATCTCACTGAGTGAATTATTATTATTATATATATATGCAACCTAAATACATAGATACTCAAGCATCAGTATAATAATAATTATATACATATATATATATACACACACATACATGCATTTTATACATATGCTAAAAAATCCACTCTTCTTATAATAAGAAATGCAGAAGAATTTTGGGTGGAGGATTAAAGCAAAACCCTAAAATATTTCACAACCTTAATCACTGAACCTCACTAGCTAATAGCCTAACTTAATTTCAAAATATTTCTCTTCTCAATTTTTGGACAATAAATTGGCCTCGAGACACTAAGTCAATCAAGCTCTCACAATCTCACTGTTGGCGTGATTGACCTCGAGACACTAGGTCAACTGAGTTCCCACAATCACATCGCTCTCTCACCATAAATCTTAATAATCAATTATTTATATCTCACATCAATAAATTTTATAATATCAATCCTAACATTTTCACGTATTGGTGTGCACACATTGCTAGTGTCACGACCCAAAACAGGGGCCATGACCGACGCTAGGGAACGGGAATTATTTTGAATCCGGAACCCGTAGCAAGCCTAAAAATAAAATAAATCATGCAATAATAACAATAATTATATAATATGCAGCGGAAATAAAAATCATAAATATAATAATAACAGTTTCATCACTGGATTTGATCAAACCTCATCTTATATATATATAATCTTTTAATACAAATCCAGTTTCAAATATAATACATCTCTTTAAATAAAATACACGAAATCCAATACTTTAATTCACAACTACTGCAGTGTCTAGATAAAATAAATAAGACTCAAGTAGATAATTTACACAAAGAAGCCGGGGCGGAAGAAATCCGGCGTATCGACCTGCTACTGAGGTCTGAAGAAGTTGACTCTCCTGAAAAATAGTCAACGAAGGGGAGTCTGACCTCACTGAGTGAATTACTATAATATATATACATACACACTAAATGACAATGCATACAGTCAACAGTATATATATAATATGTATATATATACAGGCAAATGCACACGGATGCAATAAAATCATTTTATATATTTTATCTGAAAATCATCTTTTATGAAGGATCACATAGAACCCTATGATATCGCGACCTCAGAAAATAGTGTTAGACAACACTCTAGCCATACAGACTCACTTATTCCAAATATATCCACTTAATCCATTTGGACAGTAGACTGGTCCCGAGACACTAAGTCAACCGAACTCCAGCAGTCTGACTGCCAGTGTGATTGGCCCCCGAGACACTTGGTCAACCGAGCTTCCAGCAATCACACCTCCAAACCATATCTCACATATCAATCAATATCCACAAATAAGTTAGTATTATAGCCTAAATACTATAGGCGTACCGGTACGTACTCGGTCCTAGTGCTGCCCACTAGGTAGCACGTTCTATCGATATCCTTCATTAATAATATAAATCATTCATTCACAAAAATAAATGATGCATGAAGTTCAGTAAAATATCAACATAAACCATATATATACTAGAAATATACCAAAAGTAAACCAGGTATATTTCGAGTATATATACGTCGAATAAATCCAATTAAATCATAAATTAAGCTCGAAATATATTTAAAAACATTTTAAATATAATTTATTCATAAAACATGCATGTAATTTAATATATACCAAAAATAGACTAATAATATACTTAAATGCAAATCATATAATTTATGCATTTTAATCGAAATAAAATATATATTTCTAAATCATGCATCCTAAGCATATATATATAGTATAGTAACTCACCTAGTGCGCTCCACGAGACGGGTCCGACGGGCCTGGTCCACTAGCCCTCGGTCTCGGCGCAACTAAACAAGAAATAAATAACTGACATCAGAATAAAGCTAACAGAAATCCTAGAATTCGATCTAGAGTATTTAAATACGGAAACAAAATTAGGGTTCGACTGGACATCACGTTTTACGAGAATTCTACCGAAAATCCGGCAGAACCTCCCCTGTAAAACGGACATCTCTCTACTCAAAAGAGTAGAGCCGACCCTGCAAAGAAACACACTTCGAAAAACTACACAAAGCACAATCAAAATCCTACGGTCGGACTCCAAACTACAGTCCACCGACCAGGGTCCACAAACACAAAATAATTCCGAAAATACCAAAAATACCCTTAAATCACAGAAATACATTTTATAGGTAGAAAATTACATAAATAACCTTAAAACACTGTAAAAACCGATAAAAACTCATTTTATTAGAAAAACCGTATACTATATATATAATTGAAAATAATTCACGAAAAATAGTTTTAATTAGTTAAAAATACTAAATAATTTGTAGAAATAATTTTTTATACCTTAAATAACTATTAAAACCAATTAAATTACATTTTTAGCCAATTTAGGGTAAAATTACCAAAATACCCCTATATATATAAATATACTTAAATTACTTCAAAAGTTCACCAAAAATAGTATAATTATCCAAAATTAATTTTCTCAACATATTTATTAATAATATCAATAATTAAACTCAATTATCCAATTAATTTCAATTAAAAACATAATTAACCCTAATTTCCCAAAATCACATAAACTTCAATAATTCAAAATAAATACTTAGAAATTCATAAAAATTACAAATAAATTCCTATAATTCATTTCAACACCTAATTTAACCATAAACCCCAATTTCACAATTTAAATAATTAATTTCCAAAAATTAGAAAATAATATTTAAAATATTCAAAAATACCCAAAAATCCAAAAAATTTCCAAAAATTCTACAAAAATTCATACATGTATATTAAGCTACTAGGATCAACATTTTTGAAGGGAGTTTTCATGAATCAATCAATTCGAAGCTCAAAAAAATCAAAAACCCTAATAGGCTGAAATTGAAAATTCGAAACCTAACCAATTCTAGACCATTTAAGCTCAAACCAAAGCTAGAATCACACTCATCGGAGCTCAAGGAGTCGATGAAGACCGGCGGTGTCGAAAACGATGGTCGGAATCGGTGAGGGAAGAAGAAGATGCAACTTTCGGCTTCCGGCGATACCAAGCTTCCCCGACGCCGGAAACGGCTGCTGCAGGCGACGAGGAAGGTTGGGGAAGGTGGTGGCACACCGGACGGCACTCTCACGGTGAGGAAATGGCACGGCAGCGATCGGACGGCGGTGAGGGTGAAGATCGGGGAAGGGAGTAGTCAGGGGGTAGTTTTGTAATTTTCCAATTCTTTTGATTTTTGATGTATAATGTGGATATATATATATATATATATATATTATACTATATATTAAAATAATATTAAATCACACACATTAAATATACACCACACACATAAAATTCAATATTTTAATAATTTATACTAAATAAAAATAATTAAATATCAATAAAATTAATAAATAATTAATAAAATATTAGGGTAATACTAAACCCTAATTAAATAAATATACACACATAGGCTTTATTTAGTATTTTAAAAATACGTATGAGTTCATGCAAGTCCGAAAATATATTTAGAATAATTAATATTAAAATATTTACGTGAAAATTTCCCCGAAAATGCAAGTCCCGGGAAAATTTTACTTAAAACACTGTAAATAAAACACAGTATTTAAAATAGGTTTTAAATATATATCAACTCGTGAAAATATCATATATATATACATTCAAAATTATTAACACTGCATATCCCGGTACAGTGTAAAAATATGTAAAAAACACGGGATATTACAGTATAGCCCACTAGGTAGCACATTTTGCGGCAATCCTCCAAAACATTTATCATAAATAGAATACTGGAATTTATAATAAAATATGTAACATTCATCAATAACAATTAGCAATTGCATCTATATATATGAAAACATATATACTCGATAATAATAATAATTAACATTTAATGCGATATAGCATAATAAAATTCATGTTTATTCGAAGTATGGATGTCGATCACATATTTTACATATAATGCAAACATATAATAATGACTCATAGTTCAGGTGTGCTCCTCTATCCTGACTTGGCTGGCATGGTTCGATAGGTCTAGCATGTGGAGCAACTAAAGAAAATAATAAAAATAATAATATATTAGAATCGAAATCCTAAATTTATAGTTCTAGAAATGTTAAAGGACACATCTTGATAAAAATCAAAACTCAGTATCAACCTGATGTCACATTTTACAAAAGTTCTGTAAAAAATTTGACAAATTCTCTTATGTAAAACAGACATTTCTCTGCAAAAAGTAGAGTCGATTCTGCATGTAAACACACTTCAGATACACAAAATGCTCAATTTCTAAGGTTGGGCCCCCAAACTACAATTATTACTCAACCAAGAACTAATATACTCAAAATTAATAATATAATAATAAATATTCATAATTCACTAAAATTCATAAAAATCATAAAATACCACAATTCAATTTATTTAAATAATAATAAAAACATCAAAAATATTTATTTTCAAAATAAATAATAAAATCCAATTATAAATAAATAATATTAATAAAATCCATTTATCAAATATTCAGAATTAAATAGCATAAATTACCAATAAGTATTTAAATTGCTCAAATATATAATAAAAATAGGTAAAATTTCATTTAATCATCAAAATAATAAATAAAACTATTATTTGAATATATTTATAGAAATTATTATTAATTAGCTAAAAATAGTAAATAATTCATAAAAATTACCCAAAACATAATAATTAACAATAATTTCAATTAAAAAAATGTAATTGACTAATTTATACTTATTTTTCTAAAAATCCAATTGTTACATAAACATTCAAAAATTTATAATAAAAATTCGGAATACAATTTAATAAATTTTCTTCACAAAATATGCTTTAAATAATAGCAGAATTTATTAAAATATAATTGTTCTAAGTTCGAAACTGTATGTGAACAGTAACCCAAAGCCTAGAAATTCAAACTTTTTAGAAAAATAAATAAAAATCACATTTAGTTTCCTCACAACCTCTACAACAAATAATCTCAAAGTAATAATAGCTAATAAAATCAAATAAAAGCTTAAACTAATCAAAAACTCCAAACACTAAAAAATGAATTATACAAAAATAGTATAGTTACTGGAATTAAAACTCAAAATGGTTTAAAGATTTGAGAAGTCCAAAGGATGATCTTGCAAAAGAGCCTAACGCCGGCCTCAGTCGTCCCCCAGAATCATCTTCGGTGAGCAAGAAAAGATCTGGCCAAAAACAAATCAAGAAGAAAAAAAAGGAGGAAAAGAAGAATTTGGGTGGGGGGGGGGGGGGGGACAAAAATGAAATAATATTACATATTAAAATATCTTTCACAAAAATTTCACACCAACATATATATATATATATATAACAATTAATTTAATTTATAAAGTCACTCAACAAAATAATTATTAACAATAAAAATTAAAATTTAATTTCAAAATAATAACGATATGAAATAATAAAGCAAATACTAACACTATAATTTAATTTAATTTCACAAATAATAATATTAAAATAATATTCAACACTAAATATTTAAATTTAATTTCACAAAATAATTAAATAGTATAATTTAATAAAATAATTATTAACACTGTAAATTCCAGAAATTCATTTAATAATTCATAAAATTTTGGGTTATAACACATACCTAGTTATTGATAAGCTTCATTTAGTTTATGGTGGTGATGATGGTTAAGATTTTGGGGTGTGTAATAATACTACATATTAAAATATCTTTCACAAAAATTTCACACCAATATATATATATATATATATATATATATATATATATATATATATATATATATATATATATATATATATATATATATATATATATATATATATATATATATATAATATAACAATTAATTTATTTTATAAAATCACTCAACTAAATAATTATTAACAATAAAAATTAAACTTTAATTTCAAAATAATAATGATATGAAATAATAAAGAAAATACTAACACTATAATTTAATTTAATTTCACAAATAATAAAAAAAACAATATTAAAATAATATTCAACACTAAATATTTAAATTAAATTCACAAAATAATTAAATGGTATAATTTAATAAAATAATTATTAATATTGTAAATTCCAGAAATTAATTTAATAATTTATATAATTTTGGGTTATAACAAATACCCAGTTATTGATAAGCTTCATTTAGTTTCTAGTGGTGATGATGGTTGAGATTTTTAGATTTTGGGGTGTGTTATAGATGGATGAGTTTATGGTGACACTTTGAGTGAAGGTATAGAAAATAGAAGGAAAAAAAAAAAGAGATTTCAGCATTAGAAACTTGATTTCTAAGATGGTTCTTTTTTTTTTTCTCTTTCACAGTTGATGATGGTTAAGCTTTGTTTAATGGCTTCTTATGGGCATCCTGCTGGTATTGGCTTAGTCTTTGTTCAAGAGCAGAGTAAAGTCTTTAAGGTAAAATTTCAATTATTTTTTTTTAGGTTAAATTTTTGTTACTTTGGAACTTTATTTATGCATGATATAGTTGTTATTTGTGGTGATTTGAATAATGTGAGATTGGGTAATATGGTTCATGATACAATGTTGTTGATGGGTTTTAATGTAGATGTAGGTAGTTCGTTGATTAAGTTGTATATAGAGAATGGACGTATAGAAGATGCACAACATTTGTTCGGTGAAATGCCTAAAAAAGATTGTGTTTTATGGAATGTTATGCTTAGTGGTTTTGTTGGTGTTTATTTTCAGGTGTGAAAATATGTAAAGGAAGTGAAACACATAAGTGTTGGTCATGGCATTTTATGAATAGAAATAGTTCTCCAATTTGTGTTTTTGGTATGTTAAAAACTATGTTTTTGGCCAATTTTTGAATAGCGATAGTTTAAAAACTATGTTGAATTAATAGTGGTGATAGATTGGATGGAGGTGGTTTGGTGGTGAAAGAGGTGTTTTGGTGGTTTTGGTGGTGGAGGAGGTGCTGGTGGAGGCGGGTGGTGTGGGAGTTGGCGAAGGCGATGTCTTTGGAGTTAAAGTAGAAATGGAGTTTAATTGTGGTCATATCATTTTTTATTTTCATTGTTAATTCTATTATTTAACTTTTTTTTTTTTGTTAATTTCTATTGTTTAACTATTTTTAATTTATTTTTAGTGTTTAATCATGAGGTGTATTACACGCTTCATTAATTGTGAGAAAATGGGTTTAAATGACATATTAAGTCCAATTTTTGACTGAATTGAACAAAAAAGATCATTTTGCGTCAAATTAAACTTTTATAAAAAGTTTGAGGGCCAAATCCAACTTTATTCCAAAATGCTTCTGTTACCCTATCGGCCAAAGGTCCCAGTTGGACACTCAACTTTGGGCCCTCATTTTTTTTTTTTTTGGTTACCAATTGAAACTTTATGTTGCAATTTTGTTTCAGTTTAGATCTTATCCAAACGAAACCTAAACAGACGTTAAAAGCATATGTGCTGGACTTGTGGGACGCACCACTTCCGTCTGATTTAGATCCGCGCCACAAAAACTGATCCACCGCTATCATCCTCTCACTTCAGTCCTTAATTTTCTTATAATAATTATATACTTAGGAGTATATTACATATTTTATGATGAATATGTGCACTTGGCTTCACTGCTATTGCTTCTGCAATCATGGGATTTAACCTCTTCATTGATCGAGAGATTCAATAGGGCTGAAAGCTTCAAACACCCATCCCATGAACTGTCAAATAATCAAAGGAGTAATGAATCAACGTCCAGTACCATATCTATACTGCCTTCAATATCAAATGAAGAAGCTACGGTTATATTTGAGCAAAAACTCAGGCTATTTCACATCGACATCCTTCGATTTCCGCTTGCCCAAATATCGTAAGCAAGAAGAAGAGAGAAGAAAACCCAGATATCGCAAGCAAGACAAAAGAGAGAAAGAAGACATCTTGGTTATATAAGCCATTACAACTCTGTAAGAGAAGAGTAGCAGAGATAGCTAGGTATGTGATGATGAATTTGGAACAATTGGGGATTTTTTTTTTTTTTCACAGAAAGAAGGAGAATCAGGCAAATTTGAGCTTCATAAAATGATTTAATTGGAATTGTTGCTTCATGATGGAAAAAATGCATTATAATGCAAAGCATAAAAAATCGAAGTTTTTATGCTTTCAATTGAATGGTCCTTTTGTCTACACCTTTTTCAATTAAAGAAGTATTATCAAACAAGGTCCAAAAGGCAAAACGAAATTAGGAGGAGAAATATGCAGTTTTGATGATATCTACAAAGGCAGAACCCATATTGCACATTTTCTAGTCCCCCATTTTTTAGATTTTCACACAAATTTCAAAGCTTTTGAAATACCCATTCTTCGATTTGCATGGAAATCTTTATAGCCCATGATCTCTATTTCTTTACAGCTTTCCTTCTGCAATTATGATCCACCATTTGGTACCATAAGTAAAAAAAATCATGTATAACGTATAAAAAAAAAAAAAAGAACATAAAGAGAATATGAGGGTACTGCTTTTTAGAGAGAGTAAGATGATGGATGATTTCAGAAATAAAAAAGAGGTAGTTCATGGACTGTAATTTTTTCAGAGGTTATAATTTAGTAGGGAAGAAAAACAAAGAATAAGCAGAAGAAAAGAGTGTTTTGCATTTGAAATTTTCATGGAAGGAGACGAAAAGGAAAGGAAATAACAAGAGTCTGCTATTGAGTAGGCGGGGCTCACAATGTCAGCAGAGTCCAATTTAACGTCTGTCTGCCCATCTGTTGGTGTAGGGTCTGATTTGAGACGAATTAAACATTTAAAGTTTCAATTGGGAAAAAAATATATATTAGGGACCAAAGCAGACTTTGGCCCAAAGTTTTTCTCCTATATATTAATAGTACATCTTTCTATATATTATTATTGTTTTTCCTTCTATACATGCCAATTATTTCTAGGAACAATTTAAATTTAAGGAATCAATTTTTTTTTCAAAAAATATAATTTTAATTAATATGTTTACTTAATAAAAATAATGAAAATTTAGTATTTATATATAAATTAAATTTACTGTAAGTAATATAAAAATAATTATTTTATAAATAAAATTTTTTTATTTATGGTAAAATTTAAAATATATCATCTAAATATTATTAATTTAATAATTTTTTAACGGAGCTTTTGTAGTACCTTAAAAGGTATATATACCTTCAATTTTTTAACCATTAAATTAAAATATTAAATATTAGCCATTGGATTGAATTGGAAAAAATAACCTAGAGCTTGTATCCATACTAAACGGAAAATAACTTTGTTAACGGAGACAATTTTTTTTAACAGTAAACGGAGACTCTTTCTTCATTAAACCCTAACCTCAACTTTTTCAATTTTTATTTGTTCCTCTCCTGGACATCATTGTCCCGACCCTCTTCCACCACCACCACTGCTCTTACCAACGCTTCACCGTTACTTAACAAATTTGAAATGATTGTCACCGCTTGGTCACTATTTTTTATCCATGGCTACTCAGGATGAATTTATGGCAAAGTAGGACACTTGATTTTGACTGCTTCATCACTATTTTTTTTATCCATGGCTACTCAGAATGATTTTGATTTCCATTTTAGACGAGCATGCTCCTCTCTCATTTTTCGATGGAGAAGAAGAAGAAAATGGGGTTACAATTGGTTCTGTTATGCCATGTACTGATAACACTGCTAATCTTAGTCTCATTCTTCTGTGGTCACTGGCCTATGTTCCAAGATACTCCTATCGAACGCATCCATTACTGTCTCACTTTCGGTGCCTACATACCTCCCCTTAATTCTCTCTTTTTTTTCACTCTAATCAATCGTTTGTTTTTATTCTACTGTTTCTTGATTTTGATTTACATTCTGTTTTTCGATTGGTCAGTCGTTTTGTAGGTGCTGTTTTTGGAAGTGAAGGCTCCAGTTTTGTTCTCTCTGTCGAACATTTCTGTTGTACCCTACCTTATAGGTAATTCTTCCTTTTTCTTTTATTTTTGCAATCATATTAGAGTAAAAGGAGCATGCTTCATTGCAGAAGAAATTGGATAGATATGAATTTTGTGGGTATAAAATTGCACAGTTACTTTGCACATATACAAAGAAGCTAAATTCACAGTTGGGAGTCATCAAGAATTGACAGAAAAGAAAAAAGTCCCTCTTTTTTTTATTTCATTATTGCTGATGAGCAGAATCAATTTTACGAGACACTAACATCCCCAACGAAAATGCTAGCGCCGCTGTAAGCAAAATCTGTTTGTTTTCACATATCATCTCCGTCGCCCTTTCTAACAGCGAACCCTCTCGTCCCCATGTCTCCATAATCTCTTTATTAAAGACATCAACATGAGAGGAACCTTTGTCGCTCTCGTCCTTTCTTGATCATGGCTTTCCTTTGACCTCTTATGTTCGCTGGAGATCTCCTCCTCTGTTTGTTCTATGTTATTTTTGTGATGCCTTCATCATTTTTTTATCTCATTCTTGGGTTATGTCTTCGCTACTTGTGGCTTCTTTGGCAGAGTTACATACAGAATTTCACCATCAAATTTTCCAGTGGTCATGTCAACATCTGAGTTTTCTGGAGCTTTGAATTTTTTACCTTTATTTATGTATTTATTTGGAATAGTTCTTTTTTTTTTTTTTTGCAGGCATTTCCTCTTTTGTGCATATGGAACGATTGCTCTAGGCTTGGTTCTTGCACGACGAATTAAAGAATTAAGGATTGTGTACATTCTTATGGGTAAAGTGAACCTGTAGTTATGTACTTTTAGTTAATAGTTGTTTTTTTTATGAACATAATGGTGGATCTTGTCCTTTCTTTCAGTTTACTATGGTATTGACAATTCATTTCGTAGTTTAGCACATCATCTTATACAGGTGGCAATACTCAGTCCTTCTCATTGTATTCCGAATTTCCTATATTTCAGTTAAATATTTTCCATTAACTTTCTCACTAATTATTATTTGCTGCTTACATTGGCAAACTACAAGTTAAATATTGAAGCTTGGTTCAGTGTCACTATCCGCACCACCCTCAGCCACGTTGAGAAACTTGTCACTGGTGTCACCATAAGGGATATTGCTACAAGCAGTTTGTCTATGGTAACTTTGATATCAATGCCTCCATTTCCAATTCCGACACTGTCATTGAGGAAAAGGTAAGGTTATTGTTTTTTTTTTACTCATCATTATAATGGAATTGGTTTTTTTTACTCATCATTATAAAGGACTTACAAGGATGTCAGAGATGAGCAGTTCTTGATTTGAGTTGGAATGTTCCCAGTTATTCAGTTCTTTTCTAATCTCAGTTCCACAAATGAAGCTGGTCGTCCAATTTCAAAAAGAATTCTTCCATTTACCTTATTATCACTAAAATCAAGAAACTTGAATCATTTTTTATTTTCATATACTTGATGGGATAGAACCAAAGAGTCTATTCCTTGATATATTTAAGAGTAGTAAGCTGGTAAGGACACTAATATCAGATGCAACATCTGCCAAAATATTTTTTTTCTAAAGTGATAGCTTCATGGCTGATATGGATCCTAGGATCAATGGTTGAACACAAGAATAGAGATGAACAGAAATATAATAACTGATCTTGAGCACAATCTAAGCCATTTAGTTTTTAATGATTTAGCTCAAGTTCATTGTTTTTAATGAAAAATAGATAAGGTCAATATACTTAAACTTAAATGTAGAAAAGCTGGCTGTGTTCCTGTGCCTAACTTGAAGGTCATAGACCATTTAAGGGGGGGAAAGGTCATTGTTTTTAGGAAAAACATATGATATTAATATGCTTAAACATAACTGTAGAAAAGCTGGGTGTGTGCTTTTGATTCTATTTGGCTCAAAGATTTCTTTTTTTCCATATTTCCCATTTTGGTAGATCTAACCAAAGCAAAAAATCTTGGCGTGTTTTTGTTAGGTGGGTCTGGATTTCCTCGTTTCTTACCAGCTTCTCTGCAACTGTCAAAGGTAAAGTTTTGTCCTTTTTTTTTTTTTTTAATCATATCCCATCTGTAAGTACCCACAAAGTTAACTTTTGCTTTTTTTTGGGTGTTATTGATTTCTTGATTGGGCTTCTGATCTGTACGTATGTTTAAGGGTTCCGTTGTTTGAGTTAAATTATATCCTTGCATGTTCTATACCAGAAATGGGTTTTATTTCTTCTTGCTATATATTTATATATATCTATAGATATTTTATTTCTTCCGCTTTTTCCTGTCTTTTTCTTCTTCTTGGCAATTGGGTTGTGCCGGTGTGCTGTGTTTTTATGTAATTATGTGGTTCTTTTTGAATATTTCCATATTTTTAAGTGTATCCTAAAGATTTGTTTTTTACTGTTTTAGCTGGTTATTACATTGTATATGTATAGAGGGATTTAAGGGTGTTTAACGTATTGGTATGATTATTTTGGAGATGCATATAGATTGTTAATGTTGTTTCTTGTTTTGTTGCTTTTGTAAGGGATTATTTAAGTGTGTTAATATAGCTTATACGTTTTTAGAGACATAAATAGATTGCTTGTTAATGTTGTTTCTTGTTTTGTTGCATTATTTGGCTTGTGAATTCAGGACCCTTTCCTTTGGAAGATTTGGTGTGCTTCAACAACATTAATAGTCCTATTGCTAACTAAAAGTGTTTTAAATGCTTAAGCATATTGACCTCTAGAAATCACAGCTTTGACATTGCCACATATTTTTTCAACTATTGAACTGCGTGAAATTTAGAAAAATACATTTTAGGAAAAATCTAACCTAAAAATCATCGCATTTTTCTGGGGGCAAACTTTTTTTTTTCCTGAGTTGTTTCTTTTAAAATATTAAAGGGTCTCAAAATTCTAGCTTATTATCTTGTTTCATTTTTTTGAGTTTGAGAGACAATAAAACGTGGTAAGTTTTAGCAAAAAAAGCTCTATCTTTGACTTGATTTTCATAATGTCCTTTGTCTGTATAACTGTGGTTATGCTTTGCAGTGTTCAGTCCATGTTGTTTTGATTTGGATAGAGTATAGAAGATGGAATTTGAGGAGAGTTAAAGATGAAGAGAGACGGCAAAAGCAGCAACAGCAGATGCAAGAAAAAGAAATTGATGGTGAAAATGTGGATAGCAAAGATTCAAGAATTCTAATGGTGTTTTAGTGAAAGATGGAGTAAAAAGGGGCTTTATTGAATTATTGCCTTGCGGCCACCGTTGTGATTTGGAGGCCGAACTGAAGATGGCATTTCCTAATAGAAGAGCAATTCTTGTGTTTGAGCGAGTTGTGGATATTTGTGGGGAGATTGGAAGTTTCGGGACCAAAGAAGCAAAACAAGATCAAGAATTAGCATTTATTATGTCTCTTTAATTTATAGGGAGGATATAAATAAGTACTGTGAGTATAATTATAAAGGAGAGAGGAGTGTCTTCTCCAATTGATCTTATGAGGAGCTACATTGTCCTTAAATAAACTGATTCCTTAGGTTATAGGTATTTTAATCAACGGTTGTATATAGATTCCATAAATTCAACAGCTATTATACATGATGACATCGAGTCATTGTGACACCAAAGAAAATGCCTTGAAAATGAGATAATTGTTGTGAAATAAAGATTAAATTGCTTGGTTTGTTATAGAATTAAACTTAAATTTAGTAGTATTTAATTAGAAGAAAAATATTTTATAGTAGAATAATTTTAAGAGAATTTAGAGAGAATTTGGGGAATTATAATATTGAAAGAATTTGGAGAGTAATCTATCATTTTCTTAACATTCTCATTTAATGAATTTCAATCTCTTTATATAGAGATTTTTTTTTCACTATTTGATAACTATTTTCTCACAGGTAATATATTATTCATTCACAAGTAATATATTGTTCATTCATATTTATAATACTTCCCCTTGAATAACAATATTTTGCAATTGCCTCGTTAAAACCTTGCTAAATAAAACCCAGTGGGAAAAACTTTAGCTTAAGGAAAAAGAGTACAGTGCATGATTTCTCCCCCTTAATTTGGTATGTATAATCTTCTTTCACATAGTATGCAGATGTCGCATTCCAATATCATGAACGTGCTTTTAAAATATTGTAGTTGGAAGTGTCTTTGTGAAAAGATCAGCTGAATTTTTGCTAGACTGAATATACTTGATATTTGTATGATTGTCTTTTATTAGCTCTTAAGTATATGAAAAGAATCTTGAAGGTATATGTTTGGTTCTATCACTTTTGATATATCTTTCCCTTAACTGTGCAATGCATGCTGCATTATCTTCATACAAAATTGTTGGACTTTGGTTGACTGGGAAAACCACAAGATTCTTCAATATGATGTGTCATTGATCTAATCCATACACGCTCTCTACTTGCTTCATGTAGTGCAATAATCTCAGAATGATTTGAAGAAATAGTGACAAGCGTTTGTCTCTAGGAACGCCAAGAAATTGCAGTTCCGTTATTTGTGAACACATACCTGTTTGAGATTTCACTTTATGAGGATCAGATAAATTCCCTGCATCTGCATAACCAATCAATTCTTGTTTTGAATTGTTAGAATAAAATAAACCTAAATCAACATTTCCTAGAAGGTATCGAAGAATATGTTTGATCCCTTTCTAATGCCTTTTTGTTGGAGCTGAACTGAACCTTGCTGATAAATTTACTGCAAAAGAAATGTCAAGTCTAGTACAATTAGCAAGATACATTAGAGCTCCAATGGCATTAAGATATGAAAATTCAGAACCAAGAATTTCTTCATTTCTTCACAGGGTCGAAATGGATTAGTCTCAATATTGCGTGATCTGACAACCATTGGAGTACTTAAAGGATTTGCTTTATCCATATTAAAGCGTTTCAAGATCTTTTCTGTGTAATTTGATTGATGCACGAATATCCCATTGTGCATTTGCTCAATTTGTAAACCAAGGCAATACTTGGTTTTTCCAAGATCTTTCGTTTCAAATTCTTCCTTTAAGTATATTGTTGCTTCATGGATCTCATTTTCTGTTCCAATGATATTTAAATCATCAACATATACAACTATAATCACAAATCCGGATATTGTTTTCTTAATAAAAATGCGATGGGCAGATAATATTACTCACATATCCTTTATTAATCAAATAATCGCTTAAACAACTATACCACATGCGCCCAGACTGTTTTAACCCATATAAAGATCTCTGGAGCTTAATCGAATACATTTCTTTAGGTTTTGTACTTAATGCTTCAAACATTTTAAATCCTTCAGGGATTTTCATATAAATGTCACTATCAAGTGATCCGTACAAATAAGCAGTCACAACATCCATAAGACACATTTCTAATTTCTTAGAAATTACTAGGCTAATCAGATACCTGAACGTAATTACATCCATAACAGGAGAATACGTTTCATTGTAATCAATTCCCAGCCTTTATGAAAAATCTTGAGCTACAAGTCTAGCTTTGTACCTTATTATTTCATTTTTCTCATTTCTCTTTTGTACAAAGACCCACTTGTATCCTACAGGTTTCATAGTTTTAGGCATAGGAATAATTGGCCTAAAAATATTTCGCTTGTTTAGTGAGTCCAATTTAGCCTGCATAGCATCTTTCCATTTTATCCAATCATGCTTATTTTGACATTCCATGACTGATTTTGGTTCAGGATCATCTTTGTCATTTATGATTTCATATGCAACAGTATATGAAAATGTTTCATGAATTTCTTTATTTTCTATTTCTTTAGGGGTATTTTCCTCGCTATCAATATGATTATCTAGTCCCTTTCTCTTTCGAGGATTTTTATTCTTAGAACTAATTGGTCTTTCACACTTCTGGCGTGTTTAGACTCATGAGTGTCTTTACTCTCAGGTTTATTTCTGGAATTTCAATACGAGCAGGAGCATTGGCTGCTGGTATATATGATTTAGTCACTCTTTTTGTATCAGTAAATGCATTTGGCAATTGATTTGCAATTGCTTGTAAGTGCAGAATCTTTTGCACTTCTAATTCACATTGTTTTATGTGAGGATCTAGATGCAATAATGATTGTTCATTCCATGAAATATCCCTTTTCCCTTCTTTCTCCCCTTTTCCTAATGTTGGGAAAACAACCTCATTAAATTAGCAATCAGCAAAACATGCTGTAAAAACATCACCAGTTAAAGGTTCAAGATATCTAATAATCGAGGGTGTTTCAAACCCAACCTAAAATTCCAATCTTCGTTGAGGACCCATTTCTGTGCGCTGAGGTGGCACAATGGGTACATATACTGCACAACCAAAAATTCTGAGATGAAAAATATTTGGCTCTTGACCAAATGCCAATTGTAGTGGGGAGTATTTATGATATGCACTAGGTCTGATGTGAATTAATGAAGCAGCATGTAGGATTGCATGACCCCAAACTAAAATGGGAAGCTTCGTTCTCATTATTAATGGTCTAGCAATAAGTTGAAGGCGTTTAATCAATGATTCAGCTAAACCATTTTGAGTATGTACATGGACAACAAGATTCTCAACAATGATCCCAATAGACATACAATAATCATTGAATACTTGAGATGTAAATTCATCAGCATTATCAAGTCTTACCCTTTTGATTATATAATGTAATATCCCGTGTTTTTAAATATTTTTACACTGTATCGGGATATGTAGTGTTAATAAATTTTGAATGTATATATATGATATTTTTACGAGTTGATATGTATTTAAAACCTATTTTAATTACTGTTTATTATTTACAGTGCTTTACGTAAAATTTTCCCGGGACTTTCATTTTCGGGGAAATTTTCACGTAAACAACTTAATATTAATTATTTTAAATATATTTTCGGACTTGCATGAACTCATACGTATTTTTAAAATATTAAACACCGTGTATATATGTAATTATTTATTAATTAGGGTTTAATATTACCCTAATATTTTATTAATTATTTATTAGTTTTATTGTTATTTAATTATTTTTATTTAGTATAAATTATTAAAATATTAAATTTTATGTGTGTGGTGTATATTTAATGTGTGTGATTTAATATTATTTTAATATATAGTATAATCTATATATATATACACATTATATATCAAAAAAATAAAACTTTGGAAAATTACAAAACTGCCCCCGACTACTCCTTCTTCCCCGATCACCTTCCCTTCGCCGTCCGAACGCCTGCCATGCCGTTCCCTTGCCATGAGAGTGCCGTCCGGTGTGCCACCACCTTCCCCAGCCTTCCTCGCCGCTTGTGGTAGCTATTTCCGGCGCCTGGAAGCCATTTTGGCCGAAGAAGCCGAAAGTCGATCCATCATCGATCACGTCGATTCCGGCCACCGTTTTCGACACCGCCGGTCTATTTATTCTCCTTGAGCTCCAGTGAGTGTGATTCTAGCTTTGGTTTGAGCTAAAATGGTCTAGAATTGGTTAGGTTTCGAATTTTCAATTTCGGTCACATTAGGGTTTTTGATTTTTTTGATCTTTGAATTGATTGATTCATGAAAACTCCCTTCATAAATGTTGATCCTAGTAGCTTAATCTACATGTATGAATTTTTGTGGAATTTTTGGAGATTGTTTGGATTTTTGGGTATTTTTGAATATTTTAATATTATTTTCTAATTTTCGGGAATTAATTATTTAAATTATGAAATTGTGTTTTATGGTTAAATTAGGTGTTGAAATGAATTATAGGAATTTATTTGGAATTTTTATGAATTTCTAAGTATTTATTTGAATTATTCGAGTTTATGTAATTTTGGGAAAATTAGGTTAAATGTGTTTTTATTTGAAATTAATTGGATAATTGAGTTTAATTATTGATATTATTGATAAATATGTTGAGAAAATTATTTTGGATAATTGTATAATTTTTTGGTGAATTTTTGAAGTAATTTAAGTATATTTATATATATAGGGGTATTTTGGTAATTTTACCCAAAATTGGCTAAAAATGTAATTTAATTGGTTTTAATAGTTATTTAAGGTATAAAAATGATTTCTACAAATTATTTGGTATTTTTAACTAATTAAAACTATTTTTCGTAAATTATTTTCAAATATATATATAATATATGGTTTTACTAATAAAATGAGTTTTTTATCGGTTTTTACAGTGTTTTAAGGTTAATTATGTAATTTCTACCTATAAAATGAATTTTTATGTTGTAAGGGTATTTTTGGTATTTTCGGAATTATTCTGTGTTTGTGGACTCCGGTCGGTGGACTGTAGTTTGGAGTCTGACCGTCGGGATTTTGATTGTGCCTTGTGTAGTTTTTCGAAGTGTATTTCTTTGCAGGATCGGCTCTACTCTTTTGAGTAGAGAGATGTCCGTTTTACAGGGGAGGTTCTGTCGAATTTTTGATAGAATTCTCGTAAAACGTGATGTCCAGTCGAACTCTAATTCTGTTTCCGTATTTAAATCCTCTAGATCGAATTCTAGGATTTCTGTTAGGGTTATTCTGATGTCGATTATTTATTGTTTGTTTAGTTGCGTCGAGACCGAGGGCTAGTGGACCAGGCCGTCGGACCCGTCTCGTGGAGCGCACTAAGTGAGTTATTATACTATATATATATGCTTAGGGTGCATCATTTAGAAATATATATTTTATTTCGATTAAAATGCATAAATAATATGATTTGTATTTAAGTATATTTTTGGTTTATTTTTGGTATATATTAAATTATATACATGTTTTGTAAATAAAATATATTTAAAATGTTTTTAAATATATTTCCAACTTAATTTATAATTTGATTGGATTCATTTGACATATATATACTCGAAATATACCTGGTTTACTTTTGGTATATTTCCGGTATATATATATGGTTTATATTGTTATTTCACTTAAATTCATGCATCATTTATTGTGAATGAATAATTTATATTATTAATGAAGGATATCAATAGAACGTGCTACCTAGTGGGCAGCACTAGGACCGAGTACGTACCAGTACGCCTATAGTATTTAGGCTATATTACTAACCAATTGTGATATTGATTGATTATGATTAATTGATATGTGAGATATGGTTTGGAGGTGTGATTGCTGGAGCTCGGTTGACCAAGTGTCTCGGGGCCAATCACACTGGCAGTTAGACTGCTGGAGCTCGGTTGACTTAGTGTCTCGGGGCCAGTCTATTGTCTAAATGGATTAAGTGGATATATTTGGAATAAGTGAGCCTGTATGGCTAGAGCGTTGTCTAACACTATTTCCGAGGTTTTCGATATCTTAGGGTTCTATATGATCCTTCATAAACTGTGATTTTCAATAAAATATATAAAAATGATTTTACTGCATCTGTGTGAATTTGCTTGTATATATATATATTAGATATATACTGTTGACTGCATGCGTTATCATTTAGTGTGTATGTATATATATTATAGTAATTCACTCAGTGAGGTCTGACTCCCCTCCGTTGACTATTTTTCAGGAGAGTCAACTTCTTCAGACCTCAGTAGCAGGTTGATACACCGGATTTCTTTCGCCCCGGCTTCTTTGTGTAAATTATCTACTTGAGTCTTATTTATTTTATCTAGACACTGCAGTAGTTGTGAATTTAATCGTGGGATTTTATGTATTTTATTTATGTGAGATATTGTATTATATTGAAACTGGATTTGTATTTAAAGATTTATATATCTATGAGATGAGATTTAACTTAAATCCAGTGATGAACTGTTATTATTATATTTATGATTTTTATTTCCGCTGCATTAAATATTGTTATTGTTATTATTGCATGTTTTATTTTATTTTAGGCTTGCTACGGGTTCCGGATTCGAAAGAATTCCCGTTCCCTAGCGCCGGTCATGGCCCCTGTTTTGGGTCGTGACATATAATCAGGGAATTGTGCTCGTAATTTAATAATTTCAGCTAGCAACCTTGCAAATGCAACATTATAAGTTGACAATAGACAAACATGTGACCATCTACTAGATGCATCAATTAATACCATAAAATATCTAAATGGTCCACATGGTGGGTGAATTGGCCCACATATATCACCTTGAATTCTTTCAAGAAACATAGGTGATTCATTCTGAATTTTAGATGGTGAAGGCCTCAAGATTAATTTTCCGAGAGAACAAGCTATACATGACATTTCATTTGATTGAGGAATTCTTTGCCCCTTCAATGGATGTCCATGTGAATTCTCAATTATCCTTCGCATCATTACTGATCCAGGATGACCTAATCTTTCATGCCATAAATTTATTGTTGAAGGATCATAAGATTTTTCTTTTACTTCCATATTTGATTCAATTACATGTATACACATGTAATGCAATCCAGTAGGGAGTTTTGGCAGTCTTTCCAATACTTATATTTTTCCTGATTCATAGGAAACTATATTTAAATATTTGTTACCATTTATAGTAATGGATTGGGTATCACACCCATTTCGATATATGTCATCAAAACTCAAAAAATTTCTTGTTGATTTTGGTGAAAAACAAAGCTTCATCAATTATAAACTTTGTTCCATTTGGTAACATAAATTTAGCTTTGACAATTCCTTCAATCAGATCTACAGGACCTGATATTGTTTTTACAACTGCCTTTGTGGGCTTATTTCAGAGAAATAATCTCTATTTTTCAAGATAGTATGTGTAGTACCACTATATGGTATGCAGAGATCTCCAATATTATTTTTATGTTGAGTACAATCCATATTAAACTTCAAAATAGATAAACACATAATTAATCAATTAAGTTAAAAATATAAAATAATTATAAAGTAGGACATTTTATTTAATTTGAAAATAACATACATAGCAATAACATATTCTTCAGAATTGAAAATAAAATTGGTAATAACAACATACTTAAAAATTATATAGATATCTCAATTTTCATTGTCTGTAAAATCATCAGTAAAATAAAAAACATCTAGATGAGTTGTATCATTAATAGGAGTATGATGCTCATTGAAGTTTATTTCCTTTTCTTTGCCTTTCAATGATGCCTTATAAAGTTGGCAACGATGTGGTGGTGTACGACAAACTCGTGACCAGTGTCCTTTACTACCACATCTGAACACACACAGTTTCAAACTTATGTTAAGGCCTTTCTTGAACACCACTGATGACTGATTTTAACTTCTTTTGAGGTTGAGTCTGAGTTTTTTGTGGAGTATTATTATATTTATTTCCACGACCACGGCCAAAGAATTGACCTCTTCCACGTCCACGACCTCTACCTCTCCCACGTCCACGGCTATTGTAATTTTTATATCTAGAATAATTTGTAGCATTTGCTTCTGGAAATGCTATTGAGCCAATGGGACGGGACTGATGATTTTTCATTAAGAGTTCATTATTTTTCTCAGCTATCAGTAAGCATGAAATTAGTTCAGAATATTTTTTAAATCTATGCATCCTGTATTGTTGTTACAGTGTAACATTTGATGCATGAAATGTGGAGTAACTTTTCTCCAACATATTATCCTCTGTAACTGTCTGTCCACAGAATTTTAATTGTGATACTATTCTGAATATTGCAGAATTATAGTCACTCACTTTTTTGAAATCTTGGAAGCGTAAAGCTCTCCATTCATCAGTGACTACTGGTAGTATTACATCTCTTTACTGATCATATCTGTCTTTTAGATCCTTCCAAAGAACACTTGGATCTTTGACATTCAAAGATTCACATTTTAATCTTTCATCAAGATAACGACGGAGAAAAATTATAGACTTGGCCTTATCTTGCAATAAGGTGTTATTTTCTTTTATGGTATCAATTAACCTCATTGATTGAAGATGCATTTCTACATATAGAATCCAAGACATATAATTTTTTCCCGTGATGTCAAAAGCAACGAACTCAAGCTTTGCTAGATTTGTCATTATGATAACTAATAAAAAAAATATAACTCAATTAGAATTCATAAATTTGATGATTACTAAAAAAAATCAAACATAATCAGAATTTACTAATTAATTATATCATGAATGAATATTACAAGAAATAATAGCAGTACAAAAAATGATACAATAATACTTAAAATTATATCAAATAGAAATCTTCCATATGAATTATTCCTAAAACTATTATAATAGTCATGATCAAAACACAAATATAAATATACCAAATCATGTTTACAATTTAGAGTAAAGAGAAAAAGAGAAAATGTATGAATTTGTGTGAATAAATAAAATTTATAGCTTATCTATTTATAATGAAAAATATAGCCGTTTGTTACCGTTGGTAATATATAGCCGTTATAATTTTTTTTATAATATATTGATAAATAAATTATATAAAGTAAAATTAATAAATAATGTTGATATGATTATTTATAGTAAGTGAGTTAACATAATAATATGTATAAATATGGGACAAAACCGTCCATTAATATAAAATGGGGTATAGCCTTCCATTAACATAAATAATAAAAAATATAAATATGCATAAATATAAATTGGTAGGAGGCATAGTCATCCATAAGGTTAGAACCATTTCTAGCAATTTTTGCATCAATGATGTAGTTAGTAAAACAAAATAAAAATAACAATTAATATAAAGTTAGATTAAAGAAATAAATATAAATATGAATATATATAAATTAGTAGGAGGCATAGCCATCCATGATAATATATAATCAAATAATATATTCATAAATATTAAATATTAAGAAATATGTATTTTATTGTTTTGATCGAGAGCTTTTCGTGCTGATAACGTATTGTGAAATAAATATTAAATTGTTTAGTTTGTTATAGAACTAAACTTGAATTCAGTAGTTTTTAATTAGAAGAAAAAGATTTTATAGTAGAATAATTTTAAGAGAATTTAGAGAGAGTTTGGAGAACTATAATATTGAAAGAATTTGAAGAGTAATATATCCTTTTCTTAACATTCTCATTTAATGAATTTCAATCTTTTTATATAGAGATTTTCTTTTCACTATTTGAAAATTATTTTCTCACAAGCAATATATTGTTCATTTACATTCATAATAATAATAATTTATTTTTAATTTTTTTTCTTTTGAGTTATAATTTGATTTTAGATTTTTTTCTTTGAGTTTCTTGACCAATTTATAGGAGAAAAATCGAATTTAAGGGGTGTAAAAAAATTAAAAAAAATCTTTCTAACTATAGTACTAAAATTAGACAACTATATATGTAGTTAATGTTACTGTTTATAATAGCGTTATAAAGTTATTTTTCTCATAAGTTCAAAAAAATTTAAAAATTTTTAAAATTAAAATCTTATTAGTTTTTAAAAGCATTATCTTTACATTTTAATTGTTTTCAAAAAAAATCTTTACATTTTAATATTTTCAATAAAATATTAGATTTTTTTTTTGAAATTGGATTACACCATTGTTCTACAAATTTTTTTGAACCTTCTTTAGACAAAAAAGAAAAAAGTTCTATAATGGTGCATGAGATTGGTGTTGTAGAAGATTTGAGACTTCATGAGATTAGTGCTGTAGAAGGAGATTTGTGACTATTGTTGCTATAGAAGATTTGTTGGCTTATAAAAAAAAAAAAAAACTATACAGGTAAAACTATTATCTTTGTATACAGCAACATTAAACATCTTTTATGTTTCTGCTTTAAGAATGTCAGATTATAAGGCTCACCTCATGTATAATTGACTACAAAATATGAGTGTTAGTCATTTTTTAAGGTTCACCTGTATATGGTTATTTTTTTAAGGCTAATATCGTACATATATATTTTCATTATAGGTCAACCATAATATGAATTATTGTTTTAACCATTTTTATGTATTTTTATGCTTTTTTGATCCTTGTGTTTTTTTTTAAGAATAATTGTGCTAATAGAGTGTTAATTGATAATAACGATATTATAAGGTTGATCTCACTACGTTTTTAAGGTTCACAGCATGTATGTTCAATATTTCAGATAGCTAATTTTTATTAAGGCTGATCTTATATATATATATATTTCTCATTTTTAACTATTTATATATTTTTTTAATAGTTGTGACAATAACATGAACAAAATGAAGCCAAAGATAGAATTATCTATATCAGAAAATGTGCAATGTTTCCTTCTAAGTTCAATTTTTTTAATGTAAATTTATATTTATATTTGCTGTGTATTGAAATATAAAACTACCAATATATTGTTATATTATTATATAGACTGACAATTTTAAGGGAGTAAAACAAATTTTGAAAAATCTGAATGCAGAAAAAAATATAAATCAAAAGATTTTGGAACGGATTGATAAGTTAGAGAACATAATTGTCGAGTTAGTGGCTACTGTACAAAAACTTACAAGTGTGATGATATCACAATATGATAATACAAAAGGAAAATATTCCGAAGAACGTGAAAGTAATTCCTATCTTTCAGTCAACGGGTTAAATCCTCCTCACCATCAATTGGAATTGTGGATGAATTTAAGAAAGTCTGAAATGATTGTGATTCTCACAATACTGAAGTTCAAATTGTTTTAGAACTTTCAAACAGTGAATCCCCTAGTCAAAGGGATTCAAAGCAAATGTCCAAGGTATGTTATTTGAATTAAAGTAAAAAAATAATTAATTTGTTTATTTGATTTAATTTATTAGCACCATTATACAGGATAAATTGGACAAAATATCAGGAGATGACACTAAAATTAATCTATCTAATTGTTATGGTCTTAAACTTCGACCAATTAAGGAAAGGAAGCCGAGTCGATATCAAATATCTCCATATGAAAAGTTTCTAGTTCATAAAAAAAATGACCATACAAGTTGAAAGTGGATGGCTGGTTCTTTTAATATTATAAAATCAGTTAGTATAGACGATTTAAAGATACCGCAGTATGTTTTTACTTCATCTTTTGATGGAAGGTTGCATGTTATGCTTAATATATTTATTTTTAAATTTTATTGCCAACAAGTGGTATTCATATTATAATTAATAATTGATGTTATTGATTTTCTAGGAAAATACTTTGTAGAACAAAATATGACTTTCTTAGTCGAAATGAATTATATCTTTTAAAACTTAAAAGTCGACTCTCCGTAAGTTATATTTTTATTATTTAAAAATATTACAGTATTACGCTTACTTTTTATTCTGATAATAACATGTTTTTATGTTATGTGGTATATATATAATTTATGGAGATGACATGTTTTTATCTTGCATTGGAAGAAAGGAAAAAAGGCGTAGGATATTTTGTTAATTGGTTTTTGCCAACATGTGTGTTGGTAATATTTTTTTATTTTTTTTTTATTTTTTGACTTCTAAAACAATATAGAGTAAATTTATTATTATTTTTTAGATGAAAGCTGTTGAAGACCCTAATGACTTCATTGGATTCAAGAAAAGTTTCAAAATACTTGTCTTTTAATATTTAGTGAATATTAATGTTATTTCATTATTGTTTGTAAGATAATTTGCTATTGTTGTGATTACCTTTTTTCTTTATGCAGTTATGATTGTGGCGTTTTCATTACCAAGGGAATAATGTCGAGAGGAAATAACATGATTGACCACTAATAGTGTGAGTTTTTTAGTGACGATGAACGAATAAAAATAGCATTATTCTTATTATTGCATGAGGTTGATATAGAGAAGCATGCAATTCTTGAAAAAGTAAAAAAACTAAGCAACAATGCATTCAAGTTTTCGAGCAATTGCTTCAAGAAATCTTGAGTTTAATGAAAAAAAAACCAAAACCAAGTAAAGGTGGAAAACGAAATTTAAAAAGAAATTGAACACACAATGAGCAGAAATAATGTTTTTATTTTATTTTTTTACATTATCTACATATGATAATTTGATGTGATGACAAATGTTACAATTTAATAATTTATTTATATCATTTCAAAAAAAGGCATATCTATATTTTTTTTTTTCATAAGTTCACTTAATTTTCATCATGTCAACATGGGTGTTAATGTGTTGTTTAATTGATGCTATATTGTGTTGAGTGCTGATAGTTAAATCTAACTAGTAAATTAAGGAAGTGCCCAGATCTAATGTACCTCGAAATTAAATGTTTTTGTTTGCCAATCATTTGAATTTTGGTGTTCTCATACCACAATCAAAAAAACATTGCCATAGTTGTCAAAAAAAAAAAAAACATTAAAAATTGCCATAATGAAAATGCTCCTAATTCATTTTGAAACATGGACCACGGTGCAAATTGTGTATTGAAATATAAAACTACTAATATATTGTTATATTATTATACAGATTGACAATTTTAAGGGAGTAGTACAAATTTTGGAAAATTTGAATGTAGAAAAAAATATAAATCAAAAGATTGTGGAAATAATTGATAAGTTAGAGAAAATAGTTGTCAAATTAATGGCCACTGAAAAGGAACCTACAAATGTGGTGACATCTCAATATAATAATACAAAAGGAAAATATTCCGAAGAATGTGAAAGTAATTCCTCTCTTGCTTTCAATCATCGGATTAAATCCTCCTCACCATCAATTGGAACTGTGGATGAATTTAAGAAAGTAAAAAATGATTGTGATTCTCACAATACTAAAGCTCAAATTGTTTTAGAACTTTCAAACAATGAATCCTCTAGTCAAAGGGATTCAAAGCAAATGTTCAAGGTATGTTATTTGAATTAAAGTAAAAAATTAATTAATTTGTTTATTTGATTTAATTTATTAGTGCCATTATACAGGATAAAATGGACAAAATATTAGGAGATAACACTAAAAATAATCTATCTAACTGTTATGGTCTCAAACTTCGACCAATTGAAGAAAGGAAGCTAAGTCAATATCAAATATCTCCATATGAAAAGCTTTTAGTTCATAAAAAAAATGACCATACAAGTTAGAAGTGGATGATTGGTCCTTTCAATATTACAAAATCAGTTAGTATGGACAATTTAAAGATACTGCAGTATGTTTTCACTTCATCTTTTGATGGAAGGTTGTGTGTTATGCTTAATATATTTATTTTAAAATTTTATTACCAACAAGTGGTATCCATATTATAATTAATAATTGATGTTGTTGATTTTCTAGGGAAATACTTTGCAGAACAGAATATGAGTTTATTAGTCGAAATGAATTATATCTTTTAAAACTCAAAAGTCGACTCTCTACGTAAGTTATATTTTTATTATTTAATAATATTACAGTCTTATGTATACTTTTTATTCTAATAATAACATGTCTTTATGTTATGTGGTACATATAGTTGATAGAGATGACATATTTCTATCTTGCATCGGAAGAAAGGAAAAAAGGCGAAGGATATTTTGTTAATTGGTTTTTGCCACCATGTCTGTCTATAATAGTTATATTTTTTTTTATTTTTTTTTATTTTTTGACTTCTAAAACAATATAAAGTAAATTTATTATTATTTTTTTAGACAAAAGTTGTTGAAGACCTTAATGACTTCGTAGGATTCATGAGAAGTTTCAAAATTGAAGAAAAATTCATGGCTAAATCACTTGCCAATTGTTGAAAGGTAATTATGAAGAAAATTATAATTTTTTTTCAAATTTTCTATTAATACTGATAATTTTTTTTCTATTATAGATCTCTGTTGCAATGTTTGATAATCATGAGGAGCATTTTTATCTACATTTTTTTGACATAGTAAAAAAGACAGTTGTTTACTATAATTCTATGAATATGCCAATGCAAGCCAAAAGACTATATTCCTTAGTAATTATTTTTCCTAATTACATGTGTTGTTTAATTGATGATTTTCAAAATTTATATGTTTATAATAGTAATTATGTTGTACATTAATGACAAATGGACTGCTTTGATTTATATTTTAAAAAGGACATAGAAGAATATTTTCCAAAAAAATGGTCATTTTATCATTTTACCCTTATTCAGCAACTATCTAAACCACTACAAGATAATGAATACGTATTTGTCTTTTAATATATAGTGAATATTAATGTTATTTCCTTATTGTTTGTAATATAATTTGCTATTGTTGTGATTACTTTTTTTCTTTATGTAGTTATGACTGTGATGTTTTCATTATCAAAAAAATAATATCGAAGTAAATAACGTGATTGACCACGAACAGTCTAAGTTTTTTAGTGTCGATGAATGAATAAAAATAGCATTATTCTTGTTATTGCATGAGGTCAATATAGAGAAGCATGCAATTGTTGAAAAAGCAAAAAAACTAAGCAACAAAGCATTCAAGTTTCGAGCAATTGCTTCAAGAAATTTACAACCAAATCATCTTGAGTTTAATGAAAAAAAAACCAAAACCAAGGAAAGGTGGAAAACGAAATTTAAAATAGTGTTTTTATTTTATTTTTTTTCATTATCTACTTATGACAATTTGATGTGATGACAAATGTTACAATTTAATAATTTATTTATATCATTTCCAAAAAATGCATATCTATTTTTTTTTTTCATAAGTTCACTTAATTTTCATCATGTCAACATGGGTGTTAATGTGTTGTTTAATTGATGCTATATTGTGTTGAGTGCTGATAATTAAATCTACCTAGTAAATTAAGGAAGTGCCCAGATCTAATGTACTTCGAAATTAAATATTTTTGTTTGCCAATCATTTGAATTTTGGTGTTCTCATACCACAATCAAAAAAACATTGCCATAGTTGTCAAAAAAAAAATAAATAAAAATTGCCATAATGAAAATGCTCCTAATTCATTTTGAAACATGGACCACGGTGCAAATTGTTATGTTTCACTTTTTTTTAAATAAAAAAACAAATGACTTTAAATCTATCCACATAATGTTACTTCAGAAAAAAACAAATTGTAAATTGAATGCGGTCATGCTTTGCAAAATCTTATTTTATTTATTTTTTAAGTAAAGTCCGGAATATGCACATATGAGCATCAGGCAGCAGCAGATTTCACTTTTGGCTGACCAATAAATGCTTCAGTATGTATAACCTGAAGACGCAAAAATGTAGATACAAATTATAACAAAAAATGGTAGGACAAAGGTTAAATTGGAAATTAAAAAAAAAAAAATCACAATTCCAAAAAAAAAAAAAAAAAAAAGAGAACGTACAATTAGAATAAGATAATCCCTAAGATTTTCTTGATCTTGAGTTTGACAATGTTCCTATCATCAACATTGAACCGAATGGCCAATATAACCCTGATCCAATTGCCAATTTTAAAGATTAAAATTCATCATAATGTAGAATTCTAACATATGCATTTTAAAAATGGAAGCACATAATCGATTCTGCTATACATGCAGCGACTGCAAGAGAGGAAAACATACCATGATAAGATTAGAGAGACGACAGCTAATTGCTTGTTATTAAAAGCATTTGAAAAAAATCTTCTCTAGACCACATGCAAACGCACCAACCAATCAATCAGTAGCTTTTTTACTTTGTTCTCGGCAATTTCAGCTTCAATCCCGAGTATGCCAAATATCCATGGCCATGATCAACAAGCAAACCAATAAAAAAAAAAAAAACGAGGATTTAATAATCTTGTCAAAACATGCATTTGAAAAGTTTAGCCATGTCCAAAAATAGCAACAAAAAAATTGACAACCTCTAAAACACATCAGTTTGCATCACTACCCTGATATAAATGCCGTTAATTTTGCTCCATTAGCATCCTAAAAAAACTTGTAACAATCCGTGGAGATCAACACTCATCCAACAGACTATAGAAAAATTAGGAAGAGCAACAGAGAAAAAAAGGGTCGTGTCAAAATTACATGTCCATCTATTAGCTGCAGCATGGGCGACTTCAATAGCTTTCTGTGCATAAGTGAAAATTAAACCATTTACATCTAATGCCTGGAAAAATTTATCAAGCATAGGCAGAGCCAGATCTAGTCGTCTTAGAATAAAAAGGGGTTTTCTAGAAAGAATATATATAGTTTAAGTATCAGAATGAACATGAATCTCTTAATTCTTAACTCATTGCTTCAAAGGCAGCAGGATCATTGTCTGCATATTGTGCCATCTCCTCCTAATCAATTAAAACTATCAGAAACATGAATAATCTTTGCCTAGTGCCAATGCGCAGTAAGGAATCAGAAATTACCTTAAGCTTACTATGCCTTAATTCAATTGCTTTCAACTTAGCTAATGCTTCCTTTCGTTCGTCCTGTTAAATGTTTAGAGTAAGCTATGAATATATTCAACAGTTTATTGTTAACAGAAGCACAACAAGGTCACATTTAGAAACAGGAACCTAATAACATCCTCACCGATTCCTCGCATCTTTTTTTTTAATGCATCACACTGATCAACCAGTTCTGCATACCCTTTTTTACTGCTCTGCAGATCAGACTCAATTTTGCGATATACATTCCTCAGCTGCTAAACAAACAATTCAGAATAAAAAAATTTAAAAAAAAACTCATCAAATGCTTGTAAAAAAAAGGGGAAAAAACAAGCATTATCAAAACTTCACCTGGTTTCCAGCACAACTAGGAAGACTCCACAAATACACCTGAAAACAAAGTTATGAGCAATTGAGCACCCATAAGGTATTCAGAGGAACCATCGTATAAGGAAACTAATTCACTCTGTGCCCATCAGAAAATGAATATTGATTACTCACATTATTACTAAATGCTATTCATCCTCATCAACTAAACTCATCAGATGTAAAAATAGATCTAAACAAAAGTAAATCAAACTAAATGAGATTCACTAGATTTTTACCCACTGCTACTAATTATCAAATAACAAGAACAAAAACTACTAATTATTTAATTATAACTGAACTTCATGAGACTATTAGAGATTATAATCCTTACAGCTAAGTGAGTTCGCGGAAGACGTCAAGAGGGGAATGACAACTGCAAGCGAGCGATCAATTGACAATGAAATCAGAAGGTAAGCAAAACTTATGAAATTGTAAATTTAGGATTAGAAAATTAACAATTGAGCCTTTAATTGTTTTGAAGTTACAAACACAAACAAAACAACCATAATCGAAACCACAAGCATAATGCTCCGGAAGCGATGGATCTTATCGGACAAGGACTCGTGATAAGGCAGTGGACGCTTCATCGTCCTTTCATAAAACAAGTGGCGATGGTCAGAGTGAAGTGGTGGAGGCAAAGGAGGGAGGGAGGATGAGATGGCGGAAGAGTAGGTGGAGGTATCGAGGAGTTCAGCAGATGAAGGGGAACGGTAACGGATTTGTTGATTTTAGAAATTTGTAAGAGTTTTCTTTTGTTTGTCTTTTTTTTTTTTTTTCTATTTTTTCTTTTTGGCAATTTTTATTCCCGCCTGAATGGTCCGCCATGTTTTTTTGGTTTGCGACCACAAAAATAGACTTTAACCATTGAGCACCCTTAAGGTATTCATAGAAACCATCGTATTGGCAACTAATTCACTCTGTACCCATCAGAAAATGAATATTGATTGCTCATTGAAGCTCGTGGTAACATCAGGTGAAATGCCACATACAAAACTGCCGACAATTTGAATAAATATTTGATCTTAATTATAATTCTTAAAGAATTTAGCATCTAAACATATTTAATCTTGCTTCTGACAATTTTGAACATATTCCTCATGGAAACATTAGAAGCGTGGATTTCAAACATATTTAGATGGTCCGTTAAAATTGGTCTTGAATCAAAACCAATAAAATCTAAACTCAATTTAGTTTGTCATATAGATCTGAATGCTCAATCATGTTACCTCACAAATTGAAAAAGTTTTAGCTTCCCTTACAAAAAATGATTCATATAAAAATGCCCCTCACATCATTGAGTGATAGTTTGCCCATCAAAAAAATAACCTTGCGAATAAGCCTCATCTCAACACGTTCGATCTGTATACATTCTTAATACCCATTTATTTTCTTGAAGTTTATACTTTTCAATAGCATCCTTCCTCAAATTCTCAAAACTCTAGATGTTGATATTATCAACTAAGCAATGATAGACCACATTCTGAAAACCTAGATCTTGAATGTTTAAGTTTAGATTTCTCTCAATGTACTAGGAGCATAGATAGTGTATAGTTTTAGGAAATACATTCTCTATTGCTTCACGCATAGCTAGATCACCATCAATAATTAATGTTTTTGGTTTTTTTTTCCCTCCATTGCATGCAAAAAAACATTTAAGACTCATTCATAATTATCAAATGTCTCATCAACTACAAAAGCACACCAAAATACTGTTATTAAGTAATGGTGTTTGATCCCGACAAAGATAATAAAAGGCATCCTGTAGGTGTTAGTCTTGTATGTTGAATCATACATCAAAACATCCCCAAAACATGAATAGTCCATTTGAGAAGTTCAATCTGCCCAAAATATATTACCAAGTCGATTTTCTTCATTGGCAATATATCTACAATATAGTCCATGATCCATGTCACCTAGTGCAGATAAGTACCCAAGCGCAGCTTTAACATCCGAATCTAAGATTTTAAACTGTCTATTAACATCAACAAAATTATACAAATTCTTCTTTGTAAATCCCACATACTCAAATCCTCCAACACTATTAACCATGTAATCCATGATTTGACTTGTTCTTATACCAGCAAGATGCATGGATCTCACCTACATCACCACCATTTAATTGGATGTTTATTCAATTATATATATATATTTAATAGAAATATTTAATTTATTACTATAACTTAATAAAATGATAATTAATTTCTTAAGTTTTAATTTGCTCTAAATCTTTGCTCTTCATGTTAAAAAATTTAAATAATTAATAAAATATTTTAATTTTTAAGCTACATGAAAAAATTCAAACTTTGAAAAGTATTAGATAGTGTGTTACCTGTGCTCCATCAGACTCTGTTACTTGACAATGACTTCTGAGAAATTGTACCTCTTGTAATGCAGCCAACCTATGATTATGCTCAACAGTAAATTCTTTTACAATATACCTTCCAGTTCGCTTGTTATAATTCACTTGTAAAGCAGCTAAACAGTTGCTTTTAGTTAAAGCCTTTGCCTCCTTTTTTATGTTTTCCCTTTCCAAGTCCTTTTTCGAACGAAAACTCTCCTTAGAGCAAACCCGTCTTCTCATCGAAATTGTGCTATTTTTATAATGCCTTATATCATCCTTTCGCATACTAAAACCCATAGCACTTGAATAAGTGTTGTAAAATTTTTCAACACCTTCAATTGAATTAAATTCAAAGCCCATTAAATCTTTTGTACACCACTCCTCAATTCTTTTAGAAATTCCTATTGATAAAAAAGACCAGTCATACTTGTTATCTTTCTCGTATTGTTGATTTGATGATCTGTCAAAATCATTGGACACAAGAGTAAGGTCAACCTCTTCATTACTCAAATGAATTTGTGGAGAACCATAATAAGTCTCACATCCATTAAATTGATCATTATACCCTTCATTACTTCAATTCAAATCATCACTTATATTTATAACATCGTCTTCTTCAAAATGTTATCCCACTTATCATACATAATTTGCATATAAAACCATCAAAACCATAATATATATGATATATGATAGACTTATAGTGGACCATAAAATGATAAAGTTTGCTATAAAATATCAAGTAAAACCAGAGAATATATATTTCAATACATTTCTTCAATATATATATATATATATATATATATATATATGTTGTATAATTATAATTATGGAAATGTAATAAGCAGCAAAACTATACATGGTTAACCACAAAATACAGAAATGTAATAAGCAACAAAACTATACATGGCTAACCACAAAATGATGCATGTTGACCATGTAATGGTATAGGTTGATGTAATATCCCGTATTTTTAAACATTTTTATACTGTACCGGGATATGCAGTGTTAATAATTTTTGTATATATATTATGATATTTTTATGAGTTGATATGTATTTAAAACCTATTTTAATTATTGTGTATTATTTTAAGTACTTTACGTAAAATTTTCTCGAAACTTTTATTTTCGGGGAAATTTTCACGTAAATAATTTACTATTAATTATTTTAAATAGATTTACGGACTTGCATGAACTCATACATATTTTTAAAATACTAAACGCCATATATATGTGTACGTATTTATTTAATTAGGGTTTAATTAATATTATCCTAATATTTTATTATTTATTTATTAGTTTTATTGTAATTTAATTATTTTTATTTATTATTAAATTTTAAAATATTAAATATAAGTGTGTGGTGTATATTTAATGTATGTAATTTAATATTATTTTATTATATAGTGTAAAGTATATATATATACATATTATAAGTTAAAAATCAAACTTTTGGAAAATTACACAATTGCCCCGACTATCTTCTTCTTCCCCGACTCCGTTCCCCTCGCCGTCCGTCGCTGCAACTGTCGATTCCTTGCCGTTGGTGTGCCGTCCAGTGTGCCACCTTCGTCCTCAACCATTCCCCACCGCCAGCAACTCCCTTTCCTGTCGAGTTTGGCCGGAAATAGCTTGAGTTGCCGAAACTCAAGCTTCACGCCGTTCTTCCTCCTCCGGTCACCATTTTTGACACCGCCGGTCTCTTTATTCTCCTTGAGCTCCGGTGAGTGTGATTCTAGCTTTGGTTTGAGCTTAAATGGTCTTGATTTGCTTAGGTTTCGAATTTTCGATTTCGGCCATATTAGGGTTCTTGAATTTTTTGAACTTCAATTTGATTGATTCATGAAAAATTCCTTCACAAATGTTGTTCCCCTTAGCTTAATCTACATGTATGAATTTTTTTGGAATTTTTGGATATTATTTTGATTTTTGGGTATTTTTGAATATTTTAATATTATTTTCTAATTTTCGGGAATTAATTAATTAAATTATGAAATTGTGTTTTATGATAATTATAGGTGTTGAAATGAATTATAGGAATTTATTTGGAATTTTTATGAATTTCTATGTATTTATTTTGAATTTTATTAGTTTAGGTAATTTTGGAAAATTAGGGTTAATTGTATTTTTAATTGAAATTAATTGGTTAATTGAGTTTAATTATTTATATTATTGATAAATATGTTGATAAAATTAATTTTGGATAATTATACTATTTTTGGTGAATTTTTGAAGTAATTATAGTATATTTATATATATAGGGGTATTTTGGTAATTTTACACAAAATTGGCTAAAAATGTAATTTAATTGGTTTTAATAGTTATTTAAGGTATAAAAATGATTTCTACAAATTATTTAGTATTTTTAACTAATTAAAAATATTTTTTCGTGAATTATTTTCAAATATATATATAATATACGGTTTTGCTAATAAAATGAGTTTTTATCGGTTTTTACAGTGTTTTAAGGTTAATTATGTAATTTCTACGTATAAAATGAATTTCTATGTTATAAGGGTATTTTTGGTATTTCTGAAATTGTTCTGTGATTTTGGACCCCAGTCGATAGACTGTAGTTTGGAGTCCGACCGAGGGGTTGTGGATGAGTGGTTGAGCCTGTTTTTCAAATTTTTTTTCTTTGCAAGGTCGGTTCTACTCTTTGAGTAGAGAGATGTCTGTTTTACTGGGGAGGTTCTGCCGAATTTTCGGTAGAATTCTAGTAAAACGTGATATCCGGTCGAACCCTAATCTCGATTCTGTGTTTAATATTCTAGATCGAGTTCTAGGATTTTCTGTTAGGTTTATTCTGATGTCTGTTATTATTGTTTGTTTAGTTGCGCCGAGACCGAGGCCTAATGGACCACGCCCGTCGGATCCATCTCGTGGAGCGCACTAAGTGTGAGTTACTATATTATATATATATGTTTAGGGTGCATGATTTAGAAAAATATGTTTTATTTTGATTATTTATGCATGAATAATTCAATTATTACCTAAGTTTATTTTTAGTTTATTTTGGTTTATTTCCTGTATATTTTGAATTATATGCATGTTTTGTTAATAAATTATACTTAAAATATTTTTAAATATATTTCTAGCTTAATTTATAATTTAATTGGATTTATTTGACGTATATATACTCGAAATATACCTGGTTTACTTTTGGTATATTTCTAGTATATATATGGTTTATGTTGTTATTTCATTGAAATTCATGCATCATTTATATGTGAATGTATGTTTTATATTTATTAATGAAGGATATCAATAGAACGTGCTACCTAGTGGGCAGCACTATGACCGAGTACGTACCGGTACGCTTATAGCATTTAGGCTATATTACTAACCATTTGTGGATATTTATGGGATATGATTATTTGATGTGTGAGATATGGTTTGGAGGTGTAATTGCTGGAGCTCGGTTGACCTAGTGTCTCGGGGCCAATCATATTGGCAGTTAGACTGCTGGAGCTCGGTTGACTTAGTATCTCGGGGCCAGTCTACTGTCTAAATGGATTAAGTGGACATATTTGGATGAAGTGAGCCTGTATGGCTAGAGTGTTATCTAACACTGATTGAGGTTTCGATATCATAGGGTTCTATTTGATCCTTCATAAACGATGATTTTCAATAAAATAAATATAAAATGATTTTATTGCATCTGTGTGTATTGCTTGTATATATACATATTAGATATATACTGTTGATTGTATGCATTGTCATTTAGTATGCATGTATATATATTATAGTAATTCACTCAGTGAGGTCTGACTCCCCTCCGTTGACTAATTTTTTTCAGGAGAGTCATCATCTTCAGACCTCAGTAGCAGGCCTGTACGCCGGATTTCTTCCGCCCCGGCTTCTTTGTGTAAACTGCTTCTCTGATTTTTAGGTTTATTTTATCTAGACACTGCAGTAGTCATTAAATATTTAAAGAGATGTTGTATTATATATTTGAACTGGATTTGTATTAAAGGAGTTTATATATATATATGTGATGATGAGGATTTGATTTAAATCCAGTTGGTGCATATGTTATATTATATTTATGATTTTATTTCCGCTGCATTATATATTGTTATTACTATTGCATGTTTTATTTTATTTTTAGGCTTGCTACGGGTTCCGGATTCGAAAGAATTCCTGTTCCCTAGCGCCGGTCATGGCCCTTGTTTTGGGTCGTGACAGTTGACCACAAGCTATTAAGTGAAAAAAATTTGGTTGATCATATTATATTAACAGATACAAATCTCTTTTTTTTTTTTTCAATTTGAATCACGAAGCAAATCAAAAGGATAGTCAAACTCAATTGTAAATTTATAAAAATTCAGAAACTTGCCTCAACTATAAATTGGATGTAAAACCATCAAAACCATAATATATATGATATATGATAGACTTATAGCAGACCATAAAATGATAAAGTTTGCTGTAAAATATCAAGTAAAACCAGAGAATATATATTTCAATAAATTTCTTCTAGTGGTTGACTACAAAGTAACATATATATATATATATATATATAATATATATATATATATATATATATATATATATATATATATATATATATATGTTGTATAATTACAATTATAGAAATGTAATAAGCAGTAAAACTATACATGGTTAATCACAAAAAATGAAAATGTAATAAGCAACAAAACTATACATGGCTAACCACAAAATGATGCATGTCGACCATGTAATAGTATAGGTTGACCACAAACTATCAAGTGAAAAAAATTTGGTTGATCATATTATATTAACAGATACAAATCTCTTTTTTTTTTTTTTCAATTTGAATCACGAAGCAAATCAAAAGGATAGTCAAACTCAATTGTAAATTTATAAAAATTCTGAAACTTGCCTCAACTATAAATTGGATAATAGTTGAATATTAAGATTGAAAGTGATGGTTAAATACAAAGGATTGAAAGTAATAATTAAATTTGAGAGGTTTATAGAATTGTTAACTCTAAGCAATGATTAAATATGAAGAATTGAAAGTGATGATACAATCCCAATTTCTTTCGTTTAAAAAGTTTTCAAAGCAAGAATGAGGTTTTTGGTTGACCACAAAATGATGCATGTCAACCATATAATGGTATAGGTTGACCACAAGCTATCAAGTAAACAAAGTTTGGTTGACCATATTATGTTAACAGATACAAATCTTATTTCTTCTATCAATTTGAATCATGAAGCAAATCAAAAGGCGATAATCAAACTCAATTGTAAATTTATTAAAATTTAAAAACTTACCTCAACTATAAATTGGATGATAATTGAGTATTATGATTGAAAATGATAATTAAATACAAATGATTGAAAGTAATAATTAAATTTGAAAGGTTAATATAATTGTTGACTTTGAGCAATAATTAAATATAAGAAATTGAAAGTGATGATATAATTTCACTTTCTTTTGTTTGAAAAAATTAAGAATAGGGTTTTTGTTTTTTATAAAAAAATAAGAATTTAGAAAGTGTTTGAAATAAAGTGAATTTTTTTTAGGAAAAAAAAAGTAAAAAAATCTTTTCTAACAGCGTTTATTTGATACCGACTAACCTATTATTGTAGATAATTTATTTTGAACTTTTTTGTTTCTAATGTGTATATATATATATATATATATATATGGAGTATATTACAGAGACTAACAATTATTGCTGAAAGAAGCAAAAATAGAAATTGTCAAATTTGTTGTGAAATAAAGATTGAATTACTTATTTTGTTATAGAACTAAACTTGAATTTAGTAGTATTTAACTAGAAGAAAAATATTTTATAATAGAATGATTTTGAGATATTTAGAGAGAGTTTGGAGAGAATTTAGAGAACTATAATATTGAAAGAATTTGGAGAGTAATCTATCTTTTCTTCTTCTTAATCTTAACATCTTCATTAATGAATTTCAATCCCTTTATATAGAGATTTTCTTTTCACTATTTGAGTACTATTCTCTCACAAGCAATATATTGTTCATTCACAAGCAATATATTGTTCATTCACATTCATAATACTCCCCCTTGAATAACAATATTTTGCAACTGCCTCGTTAAAACCTTACTAAATAAAACCCAGTGGGAAAAACTTTAGCTTAAGGAAAAAGAGTACAGTGAATGATATTCTCCCCCTCAAGTTGATATGTATAATCTTCCTTCACATAGTATGTAGATGTCGCATTCCAATATCGTGAACGTGCTTTCTAAAGATTGTAGTTGGAAGTGCCTTTGTGAAAAGATCAGCTGAATTCTGGCTAGACTGAATATACTTGATATCTATATGATTGTCTTTTATTAGCTCTTGAGTGTATGAAAAGAATCTTGGAGGTATATGTTTGGTTCTATCACTTTTGATATATCCTTCCCTTAACTGTGCAATGCATGCTGCATTATCTTCATATAAAATTATTGGACTTTTGTTGACTGGAAAACCACAAGATTCTTCAATATGATGTGTCATTGATCTAAGCCATACACACTCTCTACTTGCTTCATGTAGTGCAATAATTTCAGAATGATTTGAGGAAGTAGTGACAAGCGTTTGTTTCTGGGAACGCCAAGAAATTACAGTTCCATTATTTGTGAACATATAGCCTGTTTGAGATTTCGCTTTATGAGGATCAGATAAATGCCCTGCATCTGCATAACCAATCAATTCTTGTTTTGAATTGTTAGAATAAAATAAACCCAAATCAACATTTCCTCGAAGGTATCGAAGTATATGTTTGACCCCTTTCCAATGCCTTTTTGTTGGAGTTGAACTGAACCTCGCTAATAAATTAACTGCAAAAGAAATGTCAGGTCTAGTACAATTAGCAAGATACATTAAAGCTCCAATGGCACTGAGATATGGAAATTCAGGACCAAGAATTTCTTCATTTTCTTCACAGGGTCGAAATGGATCAGTTTCAATATTGAGTGATCTAACGGACCATTGGAGTACTTAAAGGATTTGCTTTATCCATATTAAAGCGTTTCAAGATCTTTTCTGTGTAATTTGATTGTTGCCACAAATATCCCATTGTGCATTTGCTCAATTTGTAAACCAAGGTAATACTTGGTTTTTCCAAGATCTTTCATTTCAAATTCTTCATTTAAGTATACTGTTGCTCTCATGGATCTCATTTTCTGTTCCAATGATATTCAAATCATCAACATATACAGCTATAATCACAAATCCGGATATTGTTTTCTTAATAAAAATGCATGGGCAAATAATATTACTCACATATCCTTTATTAATCAAATAAATCGCTTAAACGATTATACCACATGCGCCCAGACTGTTTTAACCCATATAAAGATCTCTGGAGCTTGATCGAATACATTTCTTTGGGTTTTGTACTTAATGCTTCAGGCATTTTAAATCCTTCAGGGATTTTCATATAAATGTCACTATCAAGTGATCTATACAAATAAGCAGTCACAACATCCATAAGACGCATTTCTAATTTCTTAGAAACTACTAGGCTAATCAGATACCTGAACGTAATTGCATCCATAACAGGAGAATAAAGTTTCATCATAATCAATTCCTGGCCTTTGTGAAAAACCTTGAGCTACAAGTCTAGCTTTGTACCTTATTATTTCATTTTTCTCATTTCTCTTTCGTACAAAGACTGTCACGACCCAAAACAGGGGCCATGACCGGCGCTAGGGAACGGGAATTCTTTCGAATTCGGAACCCGTAAGCAAGCCTAAAAATAAAATAAATCATGCAATAATAACCATACTCATATAATATGCAGCGGAAATAAAAATCATAATATCATAATGTATTCACATCAACTGGATTTAAATCAAATCTCATCTCATCATATATATAATCTTTTAATACAAATCCAATTTCAATATAATACATCTCTTTAAAATAAAATACATGAAATCCATACTTTAATTCACGACTACCTGCAGTGCCTAGATAAAATAAATAAGACTCAAGTAGATAATTTACATAAAGAAGCCGGGGCGGAAGAAATTCGGCGTATCGACCTGCTACTGAGGTCTGAAGAAGTTTGACTCTCCTGAAAAATAGTCAACGGAGGGGAGTCAGACCTCACTGAGTGAATACTATAATATATATACATACACTAAATGATATGCATACAGTCAATAATACATATCTAATATGAATATATACAGACAAATTCACACAGATGCAGTGAAATCATTTTATATATTTTATCCGAAAATCATCTTTTATGAAGGATTATATAGAACCCTAGAATATCGCAACCTTGGAATATAGTGTTAGACAACACTCTAGCCACACAGGCTCACTGAATCCAATTATATCCACTTAATCCATTTGGACAGTAGACTGGCCCCGAGACACTAAGTCAACCGAGCTCCAACAGTCTGACTGCCTGTGTGATTGCCCCGAGACACTTGGTCAACCGAGCTCCAGCAATCACACCCCCAAACCACATCTCACACATCAAATAATCATAATCAATCAATATCCACAATAAGTTAGTATAATAGCCTAAATACTATAGGCGTACCGGTACGTACTCGGTC